>VYXF01011184.1:45086-66039 GCA_013397295.1 Polioptila caerulea
AATTCTGTTTTGTGACTAAGGTAGTGTTCACCAGCAGGAAGGAGTTAAACGATACCCAAAACAACTCAGGAGCTGTCTGTCAATCAGGGCTTATCTTGAGGCAGAAGCAATAAGAGGCTTCAGAAAGAGGGAAGTCTTTCTGGCATTTATTTTGCTTCTCTGTATTTATCAATTGAGAATGACTGGGCCTGAATTCTTAATAAATATGAATGGCTCATTGTATGGTAAAATCAAAACCTATACAAAAGTAGGCAAATATATTTCAGAAGGTCCAGCTTTTGCATCTTCAACATGAGATCTCAAACTCTGTAGCTCCACAACAGGACAGGTGGTAGTCTGTGAATGGCATTTGATACATAGCTAAATAGTCCTGAAAATAATTTCAAAAGCGGCAGATAAGGGAGAAAAGGCTCTTTTTGATAACTCTGGTACTACTGTCATGTCCAAGGTCCTTAGCCACCTAGGAAAGGTTCTGGTTAGAGTAGATGTAACAGGAATCTGTTCTCAAAAGAGAAACTGGCTATAGAATGGTAAAATTTTTTGAGAGTGATGCTGAATTTCTACTCAATCATAAGCAAGGTTTTATATATATCCTTTAAGCTATACAAGACTGGCTTTTCTCATTTTTGCCTTGTCTTATGGTATGAAATAGATTCTCATAACATAATTTGAGTGTCTTAAGTCTGCCACATTTATCATTTGCTGCCATACATTCTGATTCTGAATAAGAAATTGGTAACTTAGCTTCAGTTTACATTACTGTCTTTGCCCAATTTACAGCCTTATACATGATACCACAGACTCACAAGTCAGCCTTTACTGGAAGAGTAAAATGACTCAGTTTGGGCCTGGGAGCCAGAGAGCTAAATATAGTGCACAGCATTCGAGCCTGGTACAGCTGGGGAAAAAAAATCCATTTGGGGACTTATAAAAGGTCAGTTTGGAACAGAGGTGCCTGGGGTGCAGAAACACTTGCCCTGACAACTAACTTCATTCTGTTCTCAATTGAGAAGTGGCACAGCAGAGCTGCTGGAGACAGAAGAAAGTATAGGAAGGTAAGACAGGGCAGGAAAAAAATGGACCTAGAAAAGGTTTGAGCTGGTTATTCCAAAAATTAGTGCAGGATGTAGGCTATTAAGTATCCATTTCTGGGGGAAAATAGTGTTGTGGCATTGTAAATATCTTGTTGAATGTGTACAAACTCAGCATTCTCTGTGCAAATTCTTTATTGAAACAATGATCAATGTACAAGCTACATCACATTTCATTTTGCCACATCAGCATGAACTTTTCTCTTTGTGGTTTACAGCCGTGAGCTATAAAATCATAACATTTAAATCAAAATACAGCAACTGCTTCTCAAAAGAACACATTCATATTTGTCTTACATTTCTTGTAAAATCAAAAAAGATTTCATAATAAATGAAATATAACTTACGATACTTTAGTGCAAGCATTTCCTTTGCATCTAAGAAGCTTTCAGTTGTCCCACTAAATACGGCATACTTAAGAGGCCAACTCTTAAAATAGCATGCTGCCAAGATATCCCATGAGAACTTTGAAAATCTGACACTGTTAACACTTTCTAGAATTAGTTAATCTGACCAAACTGAAAGTCAGAAAGCCCTGGTTATACGTTACAGTACTTTTGTCAAAAGGTAACTGCAAATCAAGGAACTGACATAGTATCTACATTAGAATAAAACAGGCACTGATTTAAAAAAAATCAACATCTGCCCATATATGCCATTTTGCAAGTCTTATACAGTAATTCTTAAGCACAGGAGTGTACTTCTGTGCCTTACCAAGTACCAACAAACCTGCAGAAAAATGCTGGTCTATGGGTTCTTTTAAAATTTTTATATGACAGACAAAAAATAACTGAGGGCTAGGTTTCATCACAAACATGTCATTTCAGAGAACAAAAACGGATCAGAAGTAAACAAGTGCTGCTCAAAAAGAAAAAGATGAGAAAATAGATAGTGAATACTATGTTAAAGTGGTCTGATTAGTATGGTCTTATATTTAACCAAAAAAAGAATAAGTGGAAAATTCAAATCCAACACTGATTTCTTCTGTTGCTGAAATCTAGTCATCTTTCATGAAGTTTGGCAAAAATATTTGAAAATGGTGTAAATATATTGTGCAAATCTCTTTTCCTTATTAAGCCTGGCTTGCTGTTCCTTTGCCTTTAGAATGGAATTTCAGTTGGACTGGTTTTTCCAGATTCTGAGTGTTTTAAGAACCATTAGTGTTTAGTGGTACAATAAATATAAAAATGTAACAAAAAGTGTGCATAGTCCAATGATGGGAACAGATTAATGCCCCTGAAGTGCTTAAGGTGCATGAAAAGATATAACAACGGAAACATTAATGTTTTGTTAGAGCGATTATTAATTATATGTTTGCTAACTGTGTTTTTGGACCATAAAGTAGCCATTTGCTAAGAAATACTGCAAGACACAATTGCATACTTTATAATAGCACAGCCAGAAAGTTTGGAATAGGAAAGACAGGTTTGGGTCTTGCTTCCCATCTGTCTTCCAGAAAGGAAGTTCCTGAAAGCATATAAAAAGCTTTAGGCTTAGAAGTGTCATATAATGGATGCATAAGACACTGAGCAGCAGACACAAAACCACCAAAAACCCACATAAACCAGAACCATTGGTTCTGTATAAAATCTGTACTTTCTTCAGCTACATTGCTGTTTAGTTTTTATTCTGATAATAACTCAAAGCCAAATGTCCAGACTGGTTGGAGCAGTCCTACCAGTGAACTCTCAGCTCTGAGTGACTCCAGCTCTAGAAAATCCAGGGTTCCCTTTGACTCTGCCACAGCAGCACTCCATGTATTGCATGTATCTAATCCAAGTACCTGTTGCTTACAGGTGTACAATGTGTGTCTGTGTGTACTTCAAATGTGCCCTTTGTGGGCAGCCTCTAGGGAAAAACATCATTTGTATCTTCAAGGAAGTTTACACAGCGATACTGAAGAAATCCACGGGGATTGTTTGCTCTCAAATGTTTCTTAATAAATAAATAATAAAGAGGCTGGAGGACAGCCTGAGAGAAGCAGTCAGGGTCAGAATACCATAGAAATAGATGAAGGGCTCTGATCTCTATTGTAAAAACTTCATAGTTCAAAAAGATTAAAATACTGTAATAAATATTTTTATAACTTAAACAAAAAAATTTAAGTGTAATTTAAAAGTTATTTTTATGCTTTACAAGGAGAAAATCCTTGCTTATCTGTGCAATCTTGGTTGGGCACCAGGTAGATAACTTTAGAATGCATGGGCATTGTTTGTAAATGCTGGACAGGCAGAAACATCAACATACCTCTTCTCAGAAGGTTAAGGTGAATTAAAGGAGTTTAGTGCAAGTTCCTGCTTTTGTTTCTGCCCTTGTCCTTTTTCATATCAGAAGCAAATCAAGTAACTTGAAAAACTGATGTGAACACTAAACAGAAATGTCCTTTGGATTCAGACAAGAAGTTAACAGTTTGCATCATACTATTGTCAGTCACACTGGTCTTTATGGTATTCTCTTAAAATAACTTCTGTCTTACATTTATATTGCTTTGTTGGAACTCAAATATTTCCAGTCACATTCCTAATGAGACTTTGCTCTTGTATGTTTCCTTTTGGGCATGTGCAAATGCATTTTGTATAGAAATCTGCCACTGTGGTGAGCACAAAAAAAATATGAGACATCTGAATGCTGCCATTTCTCACAAGTTGGTTGTAAAATCTGAAGTCCATTATAAACATGTAATTTTTTTTTTTTTTAATAACTACAGAAAGATAAATATGTAGCCAAGTCTGAATGACCTATGTAAGTCATGGGGTATTCCTGTATTGCACTGCTGGTGAGGCTCTGCACTTTAACATGAGGAAGTTGACATAAGACCTCAGTTCATTATCAAGGGTTCTTTTATGTACCTGCAACACTGACTTGGTCAGGTCTTGATTACCCGTGCAGTTAATATAACTGATTGCCTCTGACAGACACCTTATGGAGATGTGGCTGCTTCGTTAAAATGTCCAGAGAGCCATCCATGCATCGTCTCCCCAAAGACCTAAGAGACTTCTTTTTCTACAATACCCTTGATTCCAGATTTATTTTAAGTATCTATACTTATACTACAATCCTCCTTTAACACTATAAGGTGACAGTTTGTTCATCAGTTCCAAACTAAATGTGTCAGGTGATTAAGTAATATGCTACTAACCCTACACAAACTCCTTCTAAGTGCTTTCTTTTCAGACTCGTTGCAGAGAAGGTACTTTTTATTGTCTATCTGCAAGAGAAATTATTAGTTCCACTCCTGGCATTTGCTGGCAGAAATGTTGATCCTTTTTAATGCCACAATTGCTGTGATCATTAAAGCTTTACTGGGGTAGAGTCACATGTACTTGAGCAGTGAACATCCTACATGTAGGAGGTTCCCAAACTCTCAATGCAATTGTATCACATCTAACAGTTTGTGTGACAGTCTTTGTAATTTCATAGGACACTTGATTATATATTTTTTTTTCAGTTGGGATACAACACTCTTAAACTGATGCTTATATACGAATTTAGGCTTGATCTTCAGAATATATTCAATTTCTCAAAATTAAGAAGCCAAATAAAAGGGCATTTTGCCATTTCAGCCTTGTCATCAACTGATTACATTGCATTTGCAGGACTGGTATGGAACCTGCATTATCTTCTGGTAAGGTAGTACATAGTTACTGCTTCCAAATGGCTCCAAAAAAAGACATCTTGCATATTTGCAGCTGTTTGCCATATAAAGTTTTGGCAACATAGAAAATATTCAAATGTTTGCAAAAAACCCCTGCAGAGCTGTTGGACTGCAACTTTCTGTTAAGGTGTTTACGGGCTTTCCCATCTGTAATATAGATCTCGAAGCTGTTTCTTCACACAAAACAAATGATTGTTGGCATCTTCATTCCATGAAAAAGGGAAAACTATTTCCCATGTGGTTAAGCAGTGTGGTCTCAAATGAAATGGAAACATTTTAACTTTCTTTAATAGCCCTCTAAATCACAATGCAGCTGAGCAAAAAGGCTTTGTAAATGGGATCTATTAGGATTTTATTTGGCTACTGGAGTGCTGCCTCTTGGGCAATATTTCAAATTCACAAATTAATATTTGCAAAAATGCAATAAATGAAAATAACAAGAGTGAAGGAGGAAAATGGAAACCAGTTTTATGTTCAGTAAGTTCAAGTGTCCTACATCAAAGACTACCAGTGACTTCCAGGAGGCCACTACAGGTGACTCCA
The DNA here is from genome assembly GCA_013397295.1 of Polioptila caerulea. Lineage (NCBI taxonomy): Eukaryota > Metazoa > Chordata > Aves > Passeriformes > Certhiidae > Polioptila > Polioptila caerulea. The sequence continues at coordinate 50,376 of VYXF01011184.1, forward strand.
ACCTAGAAAATGCTGAGGTAAATGTTTCTTGGAAATACTCCTAATCAAAAAGAGCAATTAATATTAATGTAATAGCAATTACTCTGCCATACATCATGGTAAACTAAACTCAAACCAAGAAGAAAGTGCCAAATAATCCACTTACATGCTTTTGCTATGATAGTCTCCAGGTAAGGCTTAGCGGCAAGTACAATATGTATTTTTAAAAGAGCTCCACCTGATTTTCCTGCTATGCATAGATTCAGGAGTAACTATCATACATGGCTTTCATATACAACACATGTATTTTTGTCATTTGCCAATGCTGTGTCATCAGAACTGAGTTCAGCAGAAGGCTCAGGAGGGGCCTCCGCAGGAAGTGCTGGTGTTTGAGGAGTGTCTTCTTCCTTGGTGTCCAACTGCATGCTTTCCTGTGACTGACCATCCATGCAGTCCTTTTTAGACAGTGGGTGAACTGACACTTTTATTGCAATCTGTTGAGGTGGTTCATGCAGTGACGATGCGTCCGAGTCAGCTGTGGGAGATTCACTGCGTGTCAAAGCATTTGGGATCATATAAAGCTCATCTGTTTCAGTGGTCTCCTGGCCTTCTGCTGCCTGCCGCACAAAATTCTGTCCTTGCTCCTCCAGACCGACAACCTCCATAATTTCTTCCATTATAGTCCTGCAGTTCATGATGAGAGGTGGCAAAGGTACGCTCCGAGCAAGCTCTTCAATATAGCGAGCAAATTCCATGGTCTTGAACTGGGTTACTTTGGCAAGCTCGAGCGTTTTGGCTGATGTGATAATTGGGATACGTTTTGCAATCTCAAAGGCCTTCTGAAGTTTCTCCGCCCCTTCTGTTCTGAAGAATTCATTGATTGCTTTCTCGGTTTTCTTCAGATGACTGCTCATCATACATAATCGAGTAATGTTCAGTATCATAACAATGGTAAAAGCGACAAGGCAGACAATCATGTAATAGATTCCCATATCTCCAGAGGTAAAAACAACCCTCAGCGTCACAGTGTTGTTAACACTGCCATATGTATTAGATGCGACACACGTGTATTTACCTCTGTCTTCAAAGGACACGCGGGTAATGTTTAGTAGCCCATTGTCAAGAAACCACCACTTTCCTGTTGGAGAGGAAACAGAGGAACTTAGAAGTATTTTGTCACATGATCAGCACAGTCTTAAACATCAGCTTTATTGAACAGGCTTCAGGTTTTGGCAGAAGGAAATAATGTCCATAAGAATACAAACTTACCATCATAAAGTCCTGAGATCCTAGCTGTGTTGCTATCAAATCCCTGACATCAACTCTGGATAGTCAAAACATGCCCTAGAACGGTCTCATAAAAAATGCTAATATGCATTGCATCTATCTCAATCTTGTGGTCAGTTAAGTTATAAAGATTGGCCTACTTCAGAGAGTCTCCCAAACACAGGTCACACTTCCTCAAAGAACAGGATCAATGGGATGGTGAGGCAGAAAAACCTACTTAAACCCTCTTCGCTTTGTTCCCTGACAAATGCATTTGCTTACAATTGGGTTATTTTTGGCATCCTGTTACAGTATCTCATATAATTCTGTTAATGTAAACTTTAAAAACCCCTCTTTTGAAGTATGATTTTAAAGAGAGAGAAGTTGGATAGGAGGAGTAAAATAGATGGGAAGGAGAAGAGCCATGACAGGGAACACCTTGTTTGTCAGTAAAAACCTCTACACACCACATAGAAGCAGAACTTCTTTTATCTTTAAAAATAAATTTCTATCAATTTCTATCAATGTAATATAATTGATAATTTTGTCCACTGCTTGGACATATACATTTCATATACATGAACACTTTATATTCTTTGAACCTGGCACAGCAGAACAGTTTAGGTGTGGAACTGCATTTGAAACAACATGTTAAAAAGCCATCACTTCTGTCATTGCTAAATTCAAGATTCAACATTCACCTAGTTACTGTATTTGCAACTATATATTGATAATGAATTAGGATTTTAATTCCTCAAAGTTTTTCTAGTTAAACGTGGCTTACCCAAATTGGTTTTTTAACATAATCTCCAGTAGAAGCCTATGTAGAAAGTATTCCCACATGATCCCTGCCTCAGTTCATGTGTACAGACAGCTCTTAATTACATCTTATTAACCTCTTACTTAGAAGTTTTAACTTAACTGAAACAATATTTTTTTATCCTAGCATAATTCTTGAAAACAGCTGAATCATTTTGCCTGAAGTTAAGAAATGAAGAATAAATAAAAGCTCAGTCTAAATCAGACCATCATATAAAAAAAAAATCACTCCAATCTGCTAAAGTTAGGCAAATTCAGAGGAAAACTCCCTAACAGAGAAAATACTAGCTTCTGTAACAGATGAAACTTCTTCCACCTCCAGCATGACAAAAAATGCAGAGTATTTGCTGCTCAGTATTTCTTTGAATTGGAATGGTAGTCCTTTTTGCAAAGTAGGTTTCTATCAAGTGTGAAATAACAAGATGCCTTGTGATGTATCCTGGCTCCTGCTATTATAAATGACATAATGGCATTGACCTGTGGCTCAGTAGCTGGGTCTGTGCCAGTGGATCCTAACAGACATATTGACCCACATAAGAAAACAATGATTAGAAAAGGTATCATTGCTGGGTCTTGATAACAACCTAATGTCATACTAACACAAAGAAAGATCTCAAGCTAGGAAACATTTCCTACAGAAAGGCAGTCTCTTAAAGGAGGTATTGCACTGTTGAAATTCTAAATTAAAGTGATGCTGTCTTAATACTACATCTAGACCTTTTAGTGATACGGTCAAAGTTTTTACTCACCTACCCAAATGTTTGTTTTAGCTACCTCTCTCAGCTGACTACATAAAGACCTAAATTTAGATGCCTAACTAAAAGGGAATTTTTCTATTAGTGAACCTTAGCAAAACACTCCAGCACACTAATCGTTGTGTGTTGCCACAACCACACAAATAATGTTTGAAAGTCTGCTTAGTAGCTCAAGTAGTTCCTTTCTCTAGCTCTAGTCAGAAAATGGTAACATGCTGTACTGTAAAACATAACCAGTTACGCAGTAAGCTCTTACAGACACACTCTGCTCTTTCACATGAAGCTGGGTCAATCGTTACTCACAGCAGAGTTCTCTGTCAGGTCAGCCATTAGTTAGGCACGCTATCTTACAACTAAGAGTTTATTTCATCATGCAGTGAAGAAAGCAGTCATTATGGAAGGATTACATGAAAAAAACACCTTTCATATACCCACACTCCCCTCAAACACTCCCTAAAAGTATAACTGGGATTATCACCCAAACCTTCCATTTAAGGAAAATAAGCTCGTGTAATTATGGTCTCTGGCAAATGCCACTGATGAATCTTAACTAAAGCCAGAAAAGCTCAAATTTGGCCTGTCCTTCTGAGTGCTGCCCTTTATGGGTTTTGCACTTGGTTGTTCAGGACATCTCCTGTTTCTCACACTACCATGGCACTGCACATAAAGACAGCAGGCATATCAGGGACTTAACTGTGTTGAGTTCATGCCAACAAACTATTCTCATATGTCATGAGAATCCTCCTTTGAGTTGTGAAACAGCTTTTTAATCTTTCTTTGATGCCAGAGAAGAACAAAGGAGGACAGAATAAGAAACAGGAACAAACCCAAAGTCTTCCAATGAAAAGAGGCCTGTCTACACCTTCTGTTAATTGCTTCAGCTTCTTGCTATGCGTTGCTATAAATAACACATAAAAAGTTACTGTTTTCTTCCAAAGCGTGCATAAAAAATTTATAACTGCCACCAGGCTTTCATTTATTTTCACACAGGAAAATACCACAGCCAGGCCATTAAATTCAGGTTATTTGACAACTTGCTGAAATCAGAAGTGTCTCTGGACAGGCTACATTAGTGCTATTACTAAGATCCCACCTTTATTCTCCTCCTCTTGGAGCAGGCGGCCGTTGGAATTGTACCATCTGTAACGTGGACTGGGACTCCCTTGGACATTGCAGTCGATCAAGGCACTGCTGCCCTCCTTGACTATGATGTGGTCGATGCGGGAGATGACCACAGGCGCGGCCCCCGTGCGTGCGTCAGTGCGGTTGAAAGTGCTGTTGGTCACATCCTCAGCAGTGGTCAGAGCTGCTAATAAGATGACAAGGCGTGTGGTAGGCAGAAAGTACAAAAAGTGGTGGCTGTTCAGTATGTCCATTTTCCTTCAGTGGTGTGCACAACTGGCTGGGAACTGGTTCTGTTGAATGCAGGTCCTTGAGGTGAGCAGGTCACAGGAGAGTTCTACTTTAATCTGTGCAATTTTATGTTTAAAGTATCCTATAAAATAAATGAACAAGTACAGTGAGACAGCATATATAAACAGTCCATTAGATATGCTCTTTTAAAATAGTGACACATCCATTAATGCATTTCACCATCATCAGCGCAGTGTCTTTTCTAAATGCTAATGTTATCACAGTCCTTATCCTTACTGGAAAAAGATGCATACATTTTCCTGACAATGGTGTTGTTCAGAGTGACAGGCGTAGGAGAAGGCTTTTATCACCTAGACACTTAGCAGCAGTTTAGCTACAGTAGCAGCTCCAGTTTTATGCCAAAAGTTCAACAGATTTTTCTTTTTTTTTTTTCCTTTTTTTTTTTCTTCTTTTTTTTAAAAAAAAACCATTTGCAAAATCAACAGGACCCCCGGAGGTACAGCACGTTAAAAGCTGTCACTACCAGTTTGGTGCTGCAACTCTATCACGTGCATGGTCTTAGATGAACTGTGAAACATGGTGTAAGAAAGAACAATTCCAGGAAGGGTTTTTGGATCTAATGTTGGAATCCTTGATATACACAAGGATTGTTTTTTTTTTTCCCTGAACACAGCAGCACATACAGCAAAACATCTCAGACTATTTTCTCAAGCTACTGCTGTCTGAGATAAAACATAGCATGGAAGACTATTCTTAAAAGAGGCAATTTCATGCTTGATAAAGTAATTTCAGTATTTTTATTTTTAGAACAGATTCGTAAGGAAGAGTACTTGCTAGTGACATAATTATGGTTAATGTTCCTTTGAGATACAAATGAAGTTAGGACTTTTCCATTCCTTATGTGGCATTAAGCATTTTGCCTGTATACTTTTTGCACACTCTCCCTCAGTATTTTCCCTCAACTAATCACCCACAATGAGGCCTTTCTGAAGCAGTGATTTCAGTTTCTGGACAGAGGCGGGGGGGTTACAAATGTGCTCTCTATTGGCCTCATTATGCTCCCAGTGAACACAATTGGCATTCAGTACTGACTGAGGGCATACTGTTGGCCTCAAAATGAGCACCTTGGAAAATTTCACTCAAGAGTCTAAAGGCCACAAATCATGTTAAAATCACAGAGGATCCAACTATACTGATTTTACTCACCTGTTTCTAAGGTAAACAACTGAAACTTAGTGAAATTTATTAGATAGAGGAACCTATCTAGAATCCAAATAGAGGAAACTATCTAATGAACTTTCCCCAAATGAACATTACCATTTCAAAAAAGTTTATATTTTCTTAAATATATATTTGGCCCATGGTAACTCATCTACTTTAGCACACAAAATAACTGCTGACAAGATCAGTTCCCTAGATCAGTTCTATGTATAAAGGAAACACTAAAATAAAAAGAAACAAATGAAAAATCCCCTTCCTTATTTTCTTCTGTATTCAAAAAGGAAATAAAGCAACATTACTGTCTTTCACTGGTAATATTTGATTTAGGTTGTTTTGTTATGCATCCTCTCTTCTCTGTAAAGCAATAAACTTGCTTTCATACAAATAGATAGGTGTTATTGAAAAAGCAAATGAATTCTTCCATTTTACAGGATGAATCATTACTAGAAATAAAAACCTGTGATTTTTTAGATAAACTGCCGGCATGATGTAGAGGTCTGTCCCAGCTTCAAGCCTGCCCTTGTTTTTTCTCTGCTTTTATGATTACTGAATGTGGAAGTATTTCTCTTGGAGAGACAGAATAATTTTTAACTTTAAATTGATATGCAAATCTCATTTTTCATATAAAGCTATATAAACAATGACTTCAGAAATCTATTTCCAATTATGCAAAGTGTGTAGAGTCTGTGCTTTTAAAGGTACACTCCATCTGAGTCAGCACTTTAGAAAAAACCCTTCAGTTCTGCCTATTCACTTCAGTAACTATTTACATCTCATTTCTACTACTCCATTAACCTTGGAGACTGACACTCCTCATGATTACACATATTCAGTCTATAAAATGTTTCTGTACAGTGTCACAGATCTGCATTGCGCCCTACAGAGAAGCCAAAATCACGCTTCCTGGCAAAGGAGCAGGAGCAGAGCCTGGCTGGATTAAGACAATGGCAAGGGCAAAAGATAACAATATAAACTGATTAAGCTTTGTGTTCTAATTACTGTCTGGGGCTTGTTGTTACTGTATTTGGGTCTATCACATATTTTTACAGCAGAAAAATCAGTAGCAATCAGAAAAAGGTGTTTATTGAGGAGAGCAAATTGCATTCCAGAAGGAAATGAAATAGCATCTCCCCAGTGGCTGAACAGAAAACCTGTAAGGAAGGGACCAACAGTGTATTAGGAAGCTCCAGGAAGCTGATGGCCCACTGATTCCACAGAGCACAGGGATGTGGGCGGAGGTTTGGAAGGTGTAATGGCACTAAGGCGTTGCCTATTCCGTGTGTTTACATGTTTTGAATGAAGAGCGTATGGAAGCAGAAACTGTACCTTTGTGTAGTGATAGCAAGTGTGACTGGTCCACAATACAGCCAAAGGGTCAATTACTTGTCTGAAGGCAACAGTGACTCCCTCATTCTGGCCCAGAACTGAACTACAAATAGCTGCAGTAAATTTTAGGAAATAGAGATGAACAATTTATGTCTACTGTGCAAGATTCTTACCTACTCCTTACTCCTGGGAATGCACTTTCTCATGTATGTTCTGGAATGTAGAATATTGAGAAAACACTAAATACCTCTGTAGACACATTTCTACTTGAAATAACTATAGTTTGGTAGCTAATATGAGGAATAATCAGGCAGTAGGTTTAAAGCAGGATGTTTGGAAATGAAGGTTGCTGCTTTCATATGCCATCAAGGGAAGTGACTGAGTATGTTTGAGAAGACAGGGAGAGATATCTCTGAAGAATGGTGTTTTAAGATACAAGATTAGACAAATGTTCCCAGGGCAACTAGGAAGCAGTAGGTAATCTTTCCTTTGCTGTGCATCCTCTCCAATGTTACCAGGAAACAAAAAGGGATGGAAGAACGCAAAGAAAGTTTTCTTAGCCCCACCTGAAACAAGAAAGTTACAGGGTGGTCATGCTGGGACCTGAGTATTCAGAATCCTCTGCAAACCTTCTGGGCATGACCAAAAATGCTAGAGTCAGATTAGGAAAGCAGGAAGACGTAGAGAGAAAACTGAAAGGGTAGAAAATGTGCTCACACCAGATGCCAATGCAAAGGAGGATTTGCTGAGCATTCCTGTCCTCTTGCTTTGCCATAGGCACAAGAGCTGCCTGTGGATATTAGGGAACACAGATCTGGGAGCCAGCTGCTTTGTTAAACATAAGTAATGAGTTATGGTTTAATCACACAACTAAATGGGGAGAAGACTGAGACCAAAATAGGACTGCTAGTGACATCTGGCAAAGCAGCAAGAGAATCCAGAGTACTGGAGAAGTGGGTACAGTGCTGTCACCCAGGATCTTGGCCATGAGAGGCAGTAATTAGCTGTGACCCATGATAAACCTGATGGAGGCAGCCAAAACTGTAACCTTTTAATCTGACCTAAGTCAGAGAAAGCTGGATTGACTAGACTAAAACAAAGATTCCTGTAATAACTCCTTGAGACTGAGTGTAACACAGTACTCTAAAGAAGGAGGACATCTGCAATCCTGAGACTTGCTTTTTAGGAACAGTTTGAGTCTCAGAGCATTTCTGCTGTGAAAAGGTCACTAATTTCTGGTCATGGAAATAATGTAATCACCAAAGCATATGAACTACCTGTAAAATACTTACAAAAAAATTAAACTCTATATAACATAATTAATGTGGTTACTTTTTTTTTTTTTACTTTTAAATTTGTGGTGCATGAAATGGAAAAAGAACACCTCTGGCTATTCTGAGCTATGTTTTCCACCCAAAGCTGTGGGACAGGGACAGGCTTACCTCTGAAGATGGAGTGAAAGGAATCCCCAAACTCTCCTCCAGCACCTAGAAAATGTATATAGGAAACCTTCCTGCTGCATTTTATTTGGAGCAAAATTTACCACTCAATGCTTGCCACTGGTTCATAGATTAAATAGCTCTTAATTCCCCAACCAAAATGATGTAAATTGAAAATATTAAAGTAACAGATTTACTGCTTGTGAGATTAACTTCCAAGGAAAGACTTGAGACACATGAGAACACATGACAAGCTTTTCTTCTAAGTGACATTACAGCCAGCTCTAACATGCTCTCTATCCAGACAAGTCCCCTGGAATATGCTCCAAAAAAGCAGAGCTTCAGCATGATAGTTTTACTCCTAATTAATGTGAATTGTGGACAAAAGCTGCAGTTACAACTTCTCTCTCCAAAATCAGGCATCAGTCTAAACAGAAGACACATCAAGGACTGACTAGGAACATTAATCAGAGACAAGTTCTGACCGACCATTTATTTTTTCATGTCATAGATGTGTTTGCTTCCCATACTGTTACCAAAAAAATTACTATGGGTGCAGAGTCATGGTTGTAAGGGCTGCATTTGTGCAGAACAACATGATGACAGAGCACAAAAGAACAGAAAAGGAGGGCAATGATGCATACCTTTTCCTGGCTTGCTCACTTCTGTAAGACTGGCCTTCTTGTTCTTGGAATAATGTGTAATCCTATTAACTGTGAGGTTATTCAATTCATAAGTGAAGCACAACAAGCCAGCTTACTGCATAATGCATAACTTGTGCTCCTATAGCTTTAACATCTCAATGCTATCTTCCTTGGCTTGTAAGTGACCAAGAAAATTAAATGATTTTCATTCTGGTTCTCACTTGTCTAAATGAAGTACAAAGGCTGATGCTATGAAACAAAATTAAGGCTAGTTTTTTATTATTTAAAAACTACTTGCTACTTTTCCTAGTTTCCATAGGTGATGTCTTTTAAAAGTGGGCAAAAGTAAAAGTTAACATGAGTTAGTGACACAGGAATGCAAATGAAGAAACTTATGCCACACAGACGAGAAGCTCACTGCCAGTTCATAGGCTTATGACTGAGAACCACCTACTGAAAAGGTCTAATTATTAGGATCCAGATATGCAGATGAAAAGAAATGTCACTCATTTACAACTAGCAGAAAATTTCTGACTTATTTTTCTGCTCATTTGTCAGTTGATAAAATATTAATGCTTGGTTCCAGAAGAGCTGCTCTGTTCATTCTCCTGGAGTGGGGGATTTCAGTCCTTCATGGCTTCATGGCTTTCTGTCTCCCTGGCTATGTTGAATAGGTAACCTGCTGGTGATGTTTGTAAGATGAAGAGCTTCCTTCTGTTCATCTAGATTGGGGCTTCCTAACTGGGCAGCAACCTTCAGCTATACGCTTATTTAGTCTCTTCAGCTGCCTAGGAACTTGAGGAAACCTCTCAACAGGACTGGCCATGTGTGCTCAGTCACCTGGTGTCACACGTGCTGCCTTCAGCCACCTGATGGGAGGGTATAGAGAAGAGAAACATGGGCTCCTCTGAGAGATACGCTGTGAAAGGACATGGGACAAGAGACACAAGCTGCAACAACAGAAATAATGAATATTTATGAAAAGCTTTTAGGCAGGAGGTCAGTCAAGCCCTGCAACAGGTTGCCCAGATGGGCTATGGAATCTGCATTCTTTGAGAAGTTCAAAACTTAACCATGCTGGTATACACTGGCCCTGCTTTGAAAAGGCTGGTGAATCAGATGGCCCACAGAGGTCCCCTCTGACCTAAAGAAACTCCAATACTTCAGAACAAAACACAAGAATTGCCTTGGGGAAGACAACGTGACAAAAATATGTCTGATCTTAAAAATTGCTATATGGGATGCTGGGAAATTGTCTTCATGATCTCCTGCATAATTTTTTGAGCAGCAGCATTTTAGAATGATAAGACAGGCTGAAAGTGTTGACTGCAGTCTGAAAAAAAAAAAAATGTGGCCTTTTGCATTGTATTTACATGATAAAAACGGTACATCTTCTCTTTACCATATAGAGAAGACTTATTTCCAGCCAGGGTAACTCTGAGCATCTTTGTTGCCCTCCACTGTACTTGCTTCATCCTATCCACGTCTTTCTTTTGCTGAAGACCCCAGACCTGGATGCAGTACTCCACGTGGGGTCTCACAAGGGTAGAGGAGATGGGGAGAATCCTCTCCCTCAAGATGATAGTCTCAATTTCTTGACACAGGATAAAATAAGGGCTGGGAATCTATGAAGATTCAAGAGAGACTATATATACTTAACAAGTACAGATTCATGGATTATGACAGCCTATGATGAATCTTCTGTATATGAATGTATGAGTGTATGACTGTATGATCCTCTGAGTGTATGACTCTGGGCAGTGAACAGGAAGGGCTGTCAGTATGGCAACCTGGAGATCTTTTCTAGCACTCCTGTCTCGAAAAAAAAAAAAAAAAGCCTATAAATTAATTGTATGTTTTGCAGGCATTGGTAAGTTCTTACAGGCAAACATTTGTTCATCTGTTCTGTAAGGTGACAAATTATAAATAACAAAAAAAACCCAAAAAAACCCTAAGAAAATGGAAAAATCCAGGGCTTTAGCTTATTCTACCATGAATGGCAGAACCTGATCAAAACTTAGTCATTATCAGTTTTTGTCTTCTAAAATTATTTTGGTCTGAACACACACAACACTGTAGGGGGTAACAAAGGAAAGAAACATCATAAAAATACTATTGCCTTAGTTTCAGGGTTCCATAGTTTAACAAGACACTGCAGCAAGACAGAAGCAAGCAATGAGGTGATTACATATTTTAGATGTGTAATTGAAAATTAATGTTATATCCAGACTTTTCATTTAGGGAAAGAAGCATATGCCTTTCAATTCAGCAGCTGTACAGTGAAAGAGTTTTCATGTTGCCTTTATCAGTGTGTAAGTGTTTTAGAATTTTTTACTGTAAATTTCTCCTCAGTTTCTCTTTATCTACTTCATGTCTCTAGTCTCTTTATCCTACCTCATGTCTCAATATTGCAAAACTAGCAAGCACATGGCATCCTGGAGCTTCACTTTAAATATTTGAATGGATCCATTTATTTAACCATGTCTTTGAATGGCCTGATGTACATTCTCTTGATGTCAATGAACACTCAGAGATGTTAATTCATTAATCTAAAAAATAATGAAGACTGTCTGTGGGTAATTATTGCAGAGGTTATTTAAAAGTACCTTAAGAATGCCAAACCTCTGGAAAATCCCCTTTTGATGCCACAGCTCCTGTAATTCCAGCATCTCTGCTGTATCAAGTCAGCTTTTTGCAAAATACACTGAAGCAACAAAAGCACTCAGACAACTTGGATGCTTAACTTCTCATTAAAAAGTTGTAATTCAGTTGTGCATTCTTATATGGACTGAGAAATCAGAATTTTCTTTCTATGTGGTATTTTAACGACTGCAGCAAAAGCAAAGCTCTGCATTTAGTGGAGAAGCTTGCTGTTTCTCATCAAGGCAGGTACCGTTGTGAAAATGTCCTACTGAGTTGTAGGTTACCCAGATCATAAAGCAAACTCAACACTAACCATAGTGGAGATTTTGAAAGGCCCACCTTATGCTTGATTAGGCATATATGCTTTGACAAATTTTATTCTTAGAAATGAAAACATTGTTTATATAGATTATCTAGATTTACTCAGTGTGTGTATTTATTTGGAGACTGTGCAACTACCATTATTTACAGTTTTGCATACAAAGCTCTTATTCCAGAAACATCTGTATGGCTTTAAGAGTCCCTTGCTTAACTCCTTGCAAACTTTAGGCATAGCTGCTGGTTTGCTGTTGCAATAAATACAGATGCATCATTGCTTAAGAGGTCCCTCTGTTGAGAAAGGAGGAACAATGAAGACGCACAGAGAATCCCTCCCACACTTCCATGTACATCTGAGCTCTGCCTGGCTTCCCCAAGTTCTATGATCTTTCATTTTCCTTACCCACTTTGTATCTTTTATTTATTCCAGCACTCTGTAAACATTATTCTGCCAACAGTTTAAATAACCAAAGTCAGCAAATGCAACAGATCTCAAATGCTCTTGGCAAGGCTTATGAGACTCTGCTAAGAAGCCTTGCAGAATGTGGCCCAGTTTACTTTCTTCCACTTCCTCCTTTGAGCTCTGCTTGTCAAAGCTAACCATCTTTTTCCAAAGGAAGAAGGAAAATTAAAAATGTAGGAAATTTAAACACAACACAAAATTAAAAATTAAGTTTTCCTTAAACGAAGATATGAAGGACTTTGCAGGCTAAAAATTCGAATTAAGCTCTAAATTTTGAACAACTGAATGTTTTCAATGCACTGATATAGTTTATATTATGCTGTTTTAAGAAAAGAACCCCATATTATTTGGAACATAAAAGAAAAAAGAATAGGAGAAAACAGACTTGAGTATGACTAATTCTTCCCTATCCCTATAGAACTGTAAGATGGATATAATTTTGAATGATTGGCTTTCACGTTTATTGGTTGCTGGGATACAGGGCAAAGAGGTTACACATAGATACCATGATTAGGATGGGATTAACCTTGTCAGAGGGGGATTTAAAGGAACCTAAGTGCTCATGACTGATTGCAAGTGAAAGTGATTATTTCAGGTTAAAGGTATCTGAACCTCTTTCCTCCACAAGTGACAAAGGGGACAGAAGATGGATTCAAACAAGATTGCCCTGCACTATGCAGCACCTTAAGTCTTGCTTGTACCCAAATGTGATCAATTCAGCCCTCTCCAAGCATGGCTGTATATTGCAGTGTGTACATAATAATTTAGCTGAAGGCCCTCAAGAGTTTACTGAAGAACCTCTGTAATTTCAGACCTGTGTGCTGGTTATGTCTATGCCACATTGGGAAGTGTACCAGTAAAGACACATAACTTTCTCAGCCTCCAGTATTGTGTGTGTACCACAGTCACACACAGAGGACTGGGAGCCACACACACACACAGCTGCAGTGCCCTGGCCCCTGTGTGACTTAAAAATATCAGCAAGAATCTTTCCTTGGAATAAAGAAAGTGTGGCAGACCCATGTCAATTAAATATTAGGTCTGGGCTAGGTAGGTTATTCTTAATGCAATAAGAAATTCCTCCACATACAGTCGCCCTTTTCCAAATTAGTTATTTACACACATCGGTATAGAGGTTGTTATTTCTGATAAATGCTCTAAAATGCTGCTATGGATGATTTGAATCACAGTAACTGGTGAAAAGTGATAACTCTCCATTGTCTTGGAAATGATGTTTCTAATTCTAAGGTGGGTCTGTAAATGGGTAGAAAATGCCACTGTTTTAATTGTCAAAATTAAATAACAAATTAAAGGATACAGAGAGATATTTACAAAAGCCCACAAGTTTCAAGGAATGGATGACAGCTCAGAATTGCAGGAATGAAAAACTCCAGGAAGTATCTAAGAACTTGATCTTATGTCAGTCTTCTGGTGACATATTAATACAATCCAGGACACCTCAAAGTAGGATCATAGGCATTTGTGCCTGCAAAGACTTCTAGTAAAGGTGCAATTTACTGAGAGAGAAAGAAGACCCTGCTAGCAGAGCTTGGTATAGGTTGTTTTAGCTGCTGGCAAGCTCACTCTCCCTGTTATAAATTGCATCCACATCTCACTGGTGCCTTACACTGTGCAAGAAACTTAAACTATAAAAGAAATGCCAGCCTCACATTCCAAACTCTGTAGACAAGAACTGAAATAGAGATTGGGTTTTTTCCATTTCAGTCATTCCCCAGAAGCCCTTGTCATTGTGTCACAAATGTGAGCCTCTGTTGGCTGGGTTTGGGTTTTGTTTCCCTGGTTAAAGCAATGAATGCACTTTAGTCAACTTTTGTGCCAACTCCATCCTCCTCCTCCAAATTCGTGCAGGACCTGTCCAATTGCAGGGAGGCAAAGGGGACAGGGCAGGAAGGCAACTGGAGTTGTAGGATGTAGATCACTTCAGAATCCACTACTACACTCCCATCATGTGTTAAAAGTTTTAAAATCAGGTAACTGATTTTATGTCTAAACTTTATGAACCTTCAGGACAGGAAACACACAAAACAATTTTTTTGTTTGTTGTGGACATTCTGCTGTTTGTGCAGGCCTCCGAAAACTCCAAATTCTTCAGGAAAAAAATGGGTGTACAATGTGCACTCCAGCTGTGTAAGCTGCGCATCAACTCAGCATCAACTGATGTTGATATGCTGCAGTCTGAATGAGACAGATTTCTAATAAACAAGGATTTCTAGTACAGCAACCACAAGTATAGCAATGGTGCAGTTGCTAACTGTACACGCTAAGCCAGACAAAGGATTCCTGCCATGCAAAACATCATCTCCACTGGAAAAAGCTCTGCTGTATTTTGTCCTACTGCAGTGAAAAGAGGAACTCTTTCACAGTATAATGTCTCTAAAGAACTAAAATGCTACATTTTCCCCCTCTTAGATCCTTTGTGTTCTTCCTTTTGAAATAATTTTACAGCCCTTCAGACAAACATGTACCAAATGATGTCTCATTTAGGGTTTTGCCACAGTTGGTACTTTTATTTCCCCAAGCGGGGTTATAAGGGTAGCACCATTTGAGATGCTTCAATTTAACAAATGAAAGAGGGCTGTTAGAAGTGTAGTCTCTTACAAGACTCTCCAGACAAATGCACTAGAAAAGTGCCTGCTCAGTAGCGCTCTGTGTTCTCTTAAGCTCCCTTGTCCGACACTGCTCGAATTGGCCCTGTTAAGAAACAGGATTCGAGAGATTATTTCAAGACCACTCTGAAGTGTTAGATTCTAGTTCCCTCAGGTCACTTACGAAATTAAGCGTTATCTTTTAAGGCTATCCTGTGAAGTAAATGGGTAATTGAAGCAAAATATAAGAAGGCATCCTTTATTTTAAATTTAAGGCAGCACAACTTAACCTCTCTTTGAAGTCAGCTCCATCGAAGAGGTCTCTGCACTGAGGTGTCACCTCCCATTCCCCTTCCCAGGGCGGGACGGCAGCGAGCATCCTGCGCGCAGGAGCTGGAAGGCTCCAGTAAAGCCTTGGGCTCGTTAGCTTTTTTTTTTTTTTTGCCGAACGAAACCCACTTTCCTTCAAGATTCAGCGCTGATTTGAAATAATCTCCTGAACTTTCATGCTGGACACAGCATTACTGCGCTCCCGTTGCGCGGGGAGATACGGCGCTCCACGCCGGGCTGGCACCGAACGACAGCCGCCGCCAGAGAAGCGCCGTGCCGGGCTGGCCGAGCTGAGCGCTCCCCCAGCACGGCCACCGGACCCTGCTCCGGCCCTCCAGGCTCCCCCGGGGCCGCCGGCGGGACAGCGCGCCCGGGGCTCACCGCGGAGTTCCGCAGCCACCGCGGCACCGCGGCCAGCTCGCAGGTCACCGGCAGCCGCGGCAGGTGCCGGCGGCGCGGGCGATGGAGGCGGCGGCGGGCA
>VYXF01011184.1:66432-77667 GCA_013397295.1 Polioptila caerulea
GGGGTGCGGGGGTTCGAGCCCCTCTGCCCCGCGGGGCCGGCAGCCCGGAGGAGCCCTCGCCGGTCACCGCATCCCTTCTCGGAGGCTCTTGCGAGAGCAAGTGCTACAGGAAAGGAGTAACAGCCCAGCACGCCTAGATAATCTTGAGAACCAAAATACTGCTCTTTAGAGAAATGGCACGCGTGCTTTCCCCCAAGGGCTTTATTCCTAACGGGACTGCAGCATTCAGCTCCAATTTAAGCTCAGTCTG
This sequence comes from Polioptila caerulea, assembly GCA_013397295.1. NCBI lineage: Eukaryota > Metazoa > Chordata > Aves > Passeriformes > Certhiidae > Polioptila > Polioptila caerulea. The sequence continues at coordinate 66,683 of VYXF01011184.1, forward strand.
TGGCGGTCCCAGCCTGCGGGAACCTGACACTGGCTATAGATGTCTAAGTGCTCTGTCAGCAGAGGGCAAAGCTGTCTTTTAGCTTGAGCAAAACTGCTTGAATTTGGTTGGTGCTATCTGTGCAGGCTGTGCAGCTGCCAAAAATGGTATTAGGATGTATGTGGATATCCGCAGCCAGGAATCTGACAGGGACATAGTGTGTGCCGATGCTGTCCTGTGCCACTCTCCCATGCTTCCTCCCTGACCTTGTGGCATCAGAAGAGGAGGATGCAGAGGAACCTTCAGCTGAGTGGCAAGGCCAGTGGGTTAAACCATGGAGATCTGTGTTTCCAGATGTTTGCAGTACTTTTATAGCCAGGCTTGGACCTTGGTCTTAATATTCTCTTCTAATTGCTTGCAGGGAGAAGTAGCTGAAGCTCCTCTGCTCATGGAAGAGTAATCAGATGAGAGAGCCTTTGCTGAAACTGGTGGAAAAGCCTGGGTTAGGACTGCATTTCATTGCAGGGGGAGGTGTATATGAAGTACACTGTTGTATGCATCAAAGCAGGTCTCAAGTCTGCCCAGGGGGAACTGGAGAGGAATAGCAACAAAGGATTCAGAAACAGAGAGGCAGACCCACCCCAGGGAGCTGGGCTAATTATGTCAGGGGCCTGGGCTCCTAGTCCCACCACCTTGCATGTAAGAAGTGAGGGAGGGGGTTGTACATGGATGCATCCAGTGCTTGGGAGTGGTGCAGGCGCTGGTGAGATCAGGCTGTTGACAGCCAGGGCTTCTTGTGTTCAGTGTTTCCAGAATGGAGAAAATTGAAGACAATGGGGAAGATACATTTGGTGTTGTCAAATTTGGAAGCTGAGGGAATAGGTCAAGGGGTGTTCTTACTAACTTTTCCAGCAAAGAATTTATTTGGTGGGAGGAGCTGTTTAAGTCATAGGTCCTTGTTGGCCACTAACTTGAGATTTGTGCTAGCTTGATTACACTAATAATGCATTTGGTTTTCCTTCTTCATATGTCGAAGTACTGGTTTGGAACACAATTGAGTGGAACTTATTTATCAGTTAACGATGGAGCAGTTAGATAGTTGAGTCCCCAGTCTTACAAACTCCTTTAAGTCAGGTAAAGCTCTACTGCTGTCTGGATGCCTGTCATCCAGATCTGTGTGTGATGTGAGGCTGAATTTTTGTATTTGAAAAGTCGTATATCTTTCCTTCTGAAATGGTCTATCCTTTCAGGCTCCTCAGGTTTCAGTGAACATAAGCCTGTGTTGCTGGAGCCAGCCACCACATTACTTGTTCCATGCCCTTTCCTGGGAGATCACTATCACCTGTCAAGTGAGTGTATGGACTTAGTGAGGCATTTTTCCATCCCACCTTCCAATAGTGCTTGCACTAGCTGCATGCAGAGCACTGGCCCACTGATTTGAGCAGGAACTATAAAAGGTCTTCTGGATGTGTACCCTAGCTCTGGTTATCAAGAGCTCCCTAATTTACCTGGGATTAAATCATTGCATAACATTATATAATATTATTATAGATACGTGAAACTGCATGAATAATAAAATTGGCTTTTTTTTTTTTTATAATACCTGCTGTAGGTAAACCCTAACATTTTATACTTGGTGCTACAGTGACCAGATTCTATTCCTATAAAACTATAACATCGTTTGATTAAAGGCAGCCTTTTACCTTAGAGCAAACAGAGCTTTGGTATTGCTAATAGTTTTATCTGAACAGTGTCATCAGGGAAGCCTTGTAATCATGCAGTTAAAAATATAAGATAAGATTAAATTGTACATTTTATGTGTTTACAGTCCCTCCATCCACTAGGTGGAGTGGCATACAGGAATGGCTGAGGCAAGTTTGTGTGCCACACAATGTAAAGTAACAGCAGAGAAACTAAAGAAAACAGGAAATTTTTAAATAGTATTGAGAAAACCAGCTGTATTATAATACCAGTCAGCATAGATACATGAGGGGGTATTCAATTTAGAAATTAGCTTGCCATATTTCTCACAAAGTAAAAAGAAAATTTTGATTATGAGAAATATCTTGTTTCAGTATGGTGATGTTACTCTTTTGTTTCTTTTTAAAAATTTCTAGACCCAAGTATAATTAGATCTTGTATGAATACTGATGAAAAATTAATAACTTTATTTATTAGGATACATATCTTCAGCATGCTACTTTAACCCATTTAAATTGTTTTCTGAAATACCAATGGTGTTTTAGTTATATCTGTTGCCCAGGATTGTTACTTTAACCACTATACTCTGTAATGAAATTATTCCTGTCTGAAAGACTGAAATTCCAAGCACCGCTTTCTTTGTTGAGTAGCATCCCATTTTTTGGGAAAGATGTGGACAACTGAAAGGCTTGCAAGTGATCTTGAGATGGAGAAATCATATGGTCCTGGGAACTGCTGGCCTGCCCCAAACATGCCAGAATGGCGTGGGAGCAGGTGTCACAGGAGGGGATAGGTGTTCCTACACTGAACAGGACAGCTTGGGTGTTAGTTGGAAGCACTGGATTTACCAATTTATTTTAACCAGTACACATTCTTGCAGCAAGGACACCCTTTTCTGGTACCTAGCTTTGTATTAGTCCTTTCAGTAATATCTTAGTCTGATGTGTCCCAGAGCACTGTGACTTGTGTTTTGTTCTTGTTTCTCCTCCTTCCTACCTTTTGAAACAACTCAAAAAATTAAAAAGTATTAGGCATGAAGCTCATGAACTTTTGGTGGTTTTTGTTAGTACCTCATAATAACATGTAGTGCTAACTATTTACCTTCTGCAGTTTTGGATTTGTTATTTTCCCATGGTGGTTCCTTTTTTATCCTCTACAAGTGGACCGGAATGAGCAATTACATTTTATTCCTTTCTATGCAAAAAGTAACTTGTTTTATACCTTTACTGTGACTCCCTCTTTTGCTCCTCCCAGAGGAGGAAAAATTCTTAGCTCGTTTGAGGACGACATCTTCTGCAGTGATCCACTTTTGTCACTCATTTCTGGGGGAAATTCTTTCCTGAAATGTGTCATAGGCAGTCTGGAAATGAAACAAATCCACTGATTATGTGGTCACTATAATATTATCTTATGCTAATGGATGTATGATTCTTCTAGAAATTAACAGCTTATTGTGGTCGGATTTCCTTTCTGAGGTTCTCCTGGCTCTGCAGTATATTCTTTTGATGGAAAGGTCTCTCCCTGTCATGCAGCATGTGTGTGGACAGTTCTGCATGTGCTTGTAGCTGTGCTGAAAGTGTTATTGCTCAGGCTCTTCAGTGATGTGTGTTGCAGACAGTCTAGCTGTGCTGATGTGCTAAGGCAAGGGCAGATATGTCTGCATAAATTATTGGCAGCTGAGGAAAGGGTGAAATCCACACCTCTTGTGATCTGAAGGGAAAATTCCACAATGATGTTACAGAAAACTGGATTCAGAGGGTTTGGCACCACTGTTAGAAAGCTACCAAGCTTTTTAGGGCATGAAGAAATAAAAGAAGGTTTGGTGAGAACCTCTCTATCCCTATCCCTCCCCCCAGCACAAAACTTTCCATGTATAAGCTGAGGCTAACTGAGAACACTTCATACAGATAAAAAAGAGTTTGGTTCCTTTCTTTTTCTGCGCCCTGTACCACTTCCTTACCCCATGATTTCCTGTACATTTCCTTCTAGCTACTGAAAGCTGGAGACAGAGTATTGCTTCAGAGAACACTGATGAGATGAAGCTCAAGGCTGGAAATGAAGTTGCTGAGCCAGACATAGAAGAATTTCAGTTCTCTGTCAAACCTGAAAGAGGTTTTGTCTTTAGACAGATATACTGGATGACAAATGGATTAGTGGGGATGCTGGATGAGCCAAAAGCCCAAGAACTTAATAATGTCAGATGCATCAGACTCTTTAATTATTTTCTTTTCTTACAAAATAATCTTATTTAATTCAACTTTCTGTTGTGTGAAACAAAGATCGTTTGTCTAATCGCCTTTGCTGACCTCGCCTGGCCCATGGCTTTACAGCTGAATAAACAGAGATAGGGCAATAAAAAACAAATCTTCACCACTAATTAGCTTTTGAAACATCAGTGTTTACCATTCACTGCATGAACTGGCTATCAGGCATTACACCACCATTAAAACAATCTACAACTGCATGTCATGAGTGTAAAATAAAACAAGGCACAAGTACACTGCTGAATTGTGACTGAATTAAAAGATCCTGGGCATGTTGCATGACCTTCAGCAAGATCCAACGTTTATGTCAGTGAGAAAGATGAGCCAAATTATTCATGAGGCTGAAAGGGGGAGAAAGGACACGTGATCTTGGAACAGTTAGAGTTATGTTATTCTTGGGGGAAAAGATCAAGATGATTATGTTAATATTACCACTTATGTTACACTCCCACCAGAGTCAGAGTTTCAGAAATGTGTCTGTGTGTTTTATCCAGCTGCAAAAATACAATAGGATTTTAGAGCATTAGTCAATACTGGTTTTATTTCTTTTTTGTTTTGCATTTTTTATGAAGCAAGTGCTTTCAGAAGCAGGGTGAATCAAAAGGTGTGAATCATCAATAAGGTGGAATAAGATGAAACTTTAAAGAAATATAATATAACCAGGCAGTAATATATGAAAGCCAAAAAAAAAAAAAGAAAAAAATGGCAACAAACTATTAAGGACTTTATAAAATAAAAACAAAACTCAAAACTGTTTTCAGTGGTGTAGCTATGTTCTTTAGAGGTGCTGTACACTTACCAGAGGAAATTGAGTGTATTATTACAGGAAATAATGGGAAATGTGTCTTTGAAGATACTGTTTATTTTTAGGAATGAGAATTCTACTTTTCAGCATGGTGTGCAGTTGAGTAGCACTGCTCAGAGGCACTGGTGCAATGAATACAGAATATGTCCTGACAGAGATGGTGTGCCAGGCTGGCTCTTTTTACTTTCAGAAACCAGGTGTCATCAGCCCCTCCATTTTCTTATTAGATATTCACAAAAGTAACTTCTTTTTATGGATAAATAGGGTATTTCAACTAATCTTATAATTTTACAATGGAATAGTGAAATTAAATGCCTGAGTAATTTCAGTGAGTCAAGCCAAAAGTGGCATTCACTGAATGAGAAGTAAAAGTATTGGGTGTCTGATGTCTGAATATTTTCTTCTAGAGAAAACATATAAAAATTAGGGCGGTATTCTTTCACTGCAGCCATTTCATTTTGCCTGCAGTATACAGAGGTTTGACATTAGCAGTTGCCCACAAATGTTCTCAGACACGAACAGAGTGACCACATTTATATCTACCTCATGTAAATCATTTATTCTTCAAGGAGGATAAAACCATACAACCTTGGGACACTTACAAGGGAAGTCACTCATGAAAGTCATTGTGTTTGAAATTCAGTGGGGCACATCTTACAGCCCTGGCTGGAAAAGTAAAAAATTCAGATAATTGTAGTTTTAGGAAACTGAAACCTCATCTATTTTACAGCCCAGTCATCCTGGGCTGTTTTTTGGTTCCTGACAAGTAAAAGGGCATTTCTGAAATCCTCAGGGTGCATGAGGCTTTTCTCCTGGCTGTTTCTGAAGGGAGTCCCAACCTGTGAAGCTGCTTGCTGCTCTGCTGAGGTCACGATTTCTCAAATTGACAAAAGCAGTACTGAAGTCCCTTAATTGAGTGCTCATTTTTGCACAGTCCCTGGAAAAGACAACCACTGTCCAGCTGAATTGGTTTTGGTCCTGAAAACAACTTTTGCTGATCATTTTCAGTAATATTTTCAAGTGCTTTTTGCTTTTCTCCTGACTGTATTCTATGGCTGGTACCATCAGTGGATTCTCACTTTAAATATTGTGGTTTGTGTCATGTCAGTCCTGTGCTAGAAGTGGTTATCTCAATGAAGCTCATTTCTAAACAAGTTCATTTTTAATACTATGTTGAGCTTTAAGCTTTCCCTACCTTAAAATATAACTTCTACATTTCCAGCATCACATACTATCAATTTAGCCAACGTGTTTTTATGTCTTTTCAGATATTAGTTCATTCTGCTAATTAAATTTACTCAACCATTACTTGAACCTTTATCCAGAAGCACTTTCAACTTCAGACTTCCTGCGTTCTCACAATGTAACCCTGCCATCTGCTGGAAAGTATTTAGTAGTGGTTTTTGTCGTTAAAATTGGGGTGGGGATGTCTACAAATTTTACGTACAGAAAAAGCCCCCTCTACTCTGAAACACAGAGGCTGATTCCCTGTTGTTCAGTGAAAACATGCACCTGAAATGCACAGATTTACATGGAAAGGGATAAAATATGTAGTAAACAAGTGCTTTTCACTCTCAGACAGTCAACATTTTTGCCATCAAAAGTTATCAGCTCTCTCATCCTCCCCTCCCACTACTTTTTGGGTGGTGTCCCAGGACTAGGGAAGATGTCTGGGGAGTCCGCTGGCCTCACGGTTCTCTGCATGTGGAAAGCTTGGGAGTGGGCAGTCAGGTGGTGCACAGCTTCTTTGATGGCTTAGAGATTTTGTGTGTGTGAGTCTGATTTCTAGTTGAGCAGGCAGCTGTACCCTCAAGATCACCAGGTTTTCATTTGGAGAGACGAAAGAAGCAAGCATTTGGAGAGACCAAGTGTAGTAGACCAGCTGTGCTAGAGAAGATGTGCATGGGTCTCCTCCGCCAATCTCTGCTTGCAGGTGATGCTGTGGAATAGGTTCTGGGGCTACTTGGTGCTATTTTGTTTTCTTCTCTGTAAGTTACTGGTAGACTGCTGGCATCTGGAAGTACTGGGTTTAGTAAAAGACAAAGGTTCTTCTTGGTTTGCAGAACTCCTGTTTTTCTTGCCTTATGCATTTGTGCAGCTGAGACGTGCAAAGAAGTTCTTGTAATGTTCTTGTAAAGTTCTTGTAATGTGCAAGTCAGACATGCACTGTGGTTCTGGGAGCCTCTTGCCTCAAAGGCATCAGAGCTGAGATCTCTCATGATCTCTAATTATCACTCCATGTCATGCTCTTTCTTCACCCTTTCTTCCTATACCCTTCCTATACCCTCTTTGTGGATGAGTTTTGCTTTAGTTGTTCCACGAGATATTATCCCCTCTGAAAGTCAGGAAAAGAAAACCCAATGCAAAACAGTAAAGCAAAATTTGCTTCATTAAAGAGTTGAATGAATTCAATAAGTCATCTTGCGTTGGTTTACAAGGACTGGAAGCTATGTCCCAGTTTAGTGGGCTGCCGTGCACTGATTCACAGCCAAAGCTGTCCATGCAAGGGTCTGTACCCCTTAACACAATACAGACAACCTCACCAGCTCAGGTACAGCTGTGTGTTGCATAACACACGTTAACGTGTGTTAACACATGTTCAGGCCCAGCAAATAAATCCATCAGCAACTTCAGCTGTGCTGAACAGGACACAGTGCTTGGTCAGACTCATTCCCAGACATCTGGGGTTGTGTCACTGGATGTGGCTGCCTGCAGAAGGAGCTAGGTTAGGGGTGCCAGCAATGCAGCTATGCCTAGTGACAACTAGTGTAGCAACTGTGACAGCTCCCCATTAGCAAACAGGAGTTTCTCCAGAATGACTTTTCAGAGGAAACAGCTTTGCAAATGAAGTATATTAGGTATCTGATTCAGTTTTCATTTAAAGAATAGATTAAAAAGCAAGATGCAACAGGTGAGTAATTTTAAAGATTATCGTATAGTAGCAATAGCAGAGATGCAATCAAAGTCTCATTAATGCTTTCTTTCCTCCATGTACTAGTTTTCAAAAGAAATGATATTTCTTGGTAGAAGATCTTTCTATTATGGAGGAAATTATGTAACTTTCTCTTTCACAGGAGAAAAGACCAAAATTGTTATCTACTCTCTATTAAAATTGTCATTTTACAGCTCACAACCCCATAGATAGATCTTGAATAGGGTTTGTATTATTTCCAGATATCAAGAGAAAAAAAGTAATTGGTACCAGCACATTGTCTGGATGTTAATAATATTTCAGTTTTACCTTGTTGAAAAAGTTATTTCTTCCCTCCATATATTAAAAGGGAGGAGATTTGGCACATTCATAGTCTTACTATGATTATGTGTAATACTTGTATTTAAGCTCAAAACCATTTTAGGTTACTTAGTTTCATGGAGAATTGTCTCCTACACTATAATAGATGGCAAGGTTTCAGAGCCCAGATACAGGATATGACTCACCTGGACTGAAATGGGATGAGCTGCAGGTGGTACTGCACCAAAGATGGAACCAGTGGGGTCAGACTCTGGTCTAAGCAGAAGAATCTTTGCACTTGGAATAAACAGGGGTAGTTTTAGAGGGAGAGGGCACAGGAACTTCTTGAGCTGTTCATGATCAGAAGACAAGAAAGAAGGATATTTTGGGTGAGTGCCAATGAAATAAGTTCTAATTTTCTGCTCCAGCACTAAACTAGAACTGCTTGTCCTTAGGCTGAGAGGTGGGTGGGATGGAGTAGGACAAGTTACTGTGATGTTGCTCTACCCTTCTGTGAATGCTGTCTCTTTCTTGCAGTTGACCAAGTGGTATGGGTTGGGTTATTTTTTTCCTCCAGCTACAATATATCTCTGCATATTAAATTGAAGTGTTTCTTGAACAAAAGAAGGACAATTTCAGTCATGCCTGAATCCTAAAGGGAACCAAAAATAATCTGGTCTAGCTTCTCCTGTCACATCATCATAGTGTGTGTGGCAGTAGTAGGAAAAGTCTCCTCCACCTACCCTGCATTTCATATCCTGAAAGAGCAGCTGCTGTCTACCCTCTTCAGAACACGTTATTTTTTCCATACATACCTCTTTTTTTTCTTCTGGTAGGTTTTAAGAGCTCATTAAAACTGCTTCTTCTCTTTCTCAGGACTCAGGTATTTATGCATTATAAAATTTCCCTTTTGTCTACAACACAGGTTGATTTTACTGCCTAATTTCATCGTTCCCAAGCCTGCATTAATGAGACATTCTAGGAGAAAACAGATAGATTGCCTAGAAGGGAGAAAATGGTATCAGCTGCTAGAATAAATAAACTTGCAAGAAATTCTAAGGCTCATAGACTGCCAAAATATTAATTTTTGCAGAGCTAAATAGGATTATTCTTGTTTGCAGAAAGCTGTCTATGGACTTTTCAGAATAGACTTACTAAACATATTTGAAAAACAGAAAGAACAAAGCAGAGTAGCTATCTGCCCAGCCTTCCACCAGTAACCCTTCCTGCTCCAAAGTGGGAATGGCTGCTGTGGATACATTGAGCATGATCAGGAAAGGATGAGCACAGTAACTCCAGCTGGCAGAACAAACAGGGTGTATTTGGTGTTTCTTATGTGTCCTGTGGAATTTTGTTCTGTCTCTTACTTTCGTCGTTGCTAAATACCCATCACCTTTAGCACTTGTGCTGAGCAGCAATGAGTTGTCCATCCAATCCTAACAGGGGGATGGTGTCAGTTCTTGCTTACTAGAGAGTTGCTCTGGAGGGGACAAAAGCCATGGCAGGGCCAGTTCACCCTGGGATGTTCTTTCCCCCATTCCTCATGCACTTAGAAGCCAGGAGTCATCTTAGGTAAACCCAGCTGGTGTGAGGCATGTCTAGCTACCTCTCAGATCCAGTCAGGCAAATATATTCAAGATATCCACATCAGGTGTTTGGTGGGAGATGTAGCTGTGCATTTCAAGGTAATTCAAGGTAATTGAAACAGCAACAGGAGCACGTGGCTTTCTCTTCACTGCACTTGATAGGTGGGTAATTGGTTTTTCTTTGCATGATATATATATAGTTCATGTACTGATGACAAGTAGTTGTCCAAAATATTTGCTGCTCTGGAGAAATAAAGTGCTTCCACTGTGGGTGTTTATTGTCAGATGAGAAGTACATCATTTTGTTTGAGGAGTTTATTTCTGGAGTCCAGAGAACAGTTTAATCACTTTAGAAGGCTAATTTATGAAACTGCTGTAAAATATCATAGTCTGTAGAGTAACTTAATGTGTACAAAATGGCATGTAAAATAAAACAGTATTTAAGAATAAAAAGTGAGATAATTATTTGATAGAATACCTATTATTTAAAAATATAGCGAGGAAATGAAGATGTATTAGAAATCAACAGTGTTCTTATTTTACTTGGAAAATATAAATTGGTGGCAAAAGGAATTAGCTGTAAAATCTATTGATTTTAAAGTCCACTGAGACTTTTACAAAATAAAAATGAAATGGTTATCGCTCAAAAGCCATTCATTCTCCTAATGCAAACTCAGTTTATCTGAATGGGTTTCCTGTTATTTGTTTGATTTGTAGATAGTTTATGAAGACATTTCCAAAACTAAATTTTTTTTTGAAGCACCTTCTGTGCTGTGAAAGAGATTTAACTTTGTCAACAATTCTGTATTGAATGTAAGGCGAATGCATCAGACTTGCTTAGGTTCCATGTGGAGTTATGTAGAGGTGCTGCTGGATGGCTCCAGGCTGCTTTCAGTTTTTACACAGAGAATATAGAATTCAGCATTTTGGGTCTACTCTTTTATATTTCAAGATCTCAGAGTTATATAAAAAGGATATGAAGCCGTTGGGTTTATGCAGCCATGTTCTTTGTTATGACAAACCTTATGGCTGACAAGGAAGTGGCACTGCTGAGCAGCCAATGAATCCTCTTGGGCCGTTTGTTGATGAGCATAAACAAACTTATTAAAAAGGAAAAAACATCATTGTGCACTTTGGTCACACAGAGAGTCTTAAGTTACATGTCCAAGGGGCTGGATACTCTCAGCTTCTGGGATCTCAGGGAGGGCATGGTATTTTCTTCTCCAAATTGTTTAAGGTCTTTGCTCTGAGATACAGCTTACACACCTCCAAGAGGAGGGTTTGTAGTATATTCATAATTGGGTTACAGGGATACTTTCAGGAGATCTTTGCTGGTTATTCTGTTGTTTGCATGACTGTGCAAAGTGTTGTTATTCAGAGTTACTGTGCAATTCTTGATAGTTACTGAAGGTAAGATT
>VYXF01011185.1:0-12662 GCA_013397295.1 Polioptila caerulea
GTTTTTTATTCATAACAGTTTGCATGCTAATACCATAAAGATCCTAGTGTACTCTAATTTGTCGAGGTATTTATCCTTGTATATATGGGAGATTAAACGTGATATTAATCTCTTATCAAAACTGCCATATTCAGGCCAAGTCTCATTGTTTTCTAGTTCCTATGTGGGCCAGATCTTTTCTGAGAATCTGATAAGTTTGGGTCTAAAAAACAACAGCTCTCCACTGGTTAATTCTCCCCAGTTTTACGATACTAACCCTAAGGGACAATCTCTGAGAATATTGTTAATACAACCCTCACAGGAGAATACACACCCCATATCTTAACAGTTATGTTTAAAAAAGTCCACAGAGATCAAAAGAACCAGGGAGAGAGAGAAACCTAGCAGGAGAAAGAGCAGGCAAGCACAATTACAATACAGGATTTGAACGCACTATCTTCAGGGCCTCAGCGCAGGAGCTAATCCTCTGCACCACCCCTGGCCTGAGGCCAGCACTTACCACTGCAATCTAACCACACTTTTCAGAGAGCATCCTCTCTTACTGCCAGCAGAGGGAACGGAGAGCAGGAGCCACTCAGTCTGGACCCCTAAGGTCCTTTCACATTAAACAAACTACAAGAGATCTCTTAAAATCTAACTCAGGTGCTAAAACAGAATATCCCTTTTATCCAACTACTCACATGTCTCTGTACCAGTCTTGTGGGTTCTTCGACTCTGATACCTTCTGGACTGCAGCTGTGTCCCCTCGGCATGCCGGCAGAGGTGGGGGGGGAAGGCAAGAGCTGGTCCAGGGGAGTTTTCCAGATTCCTCACTGTCCCATCTGGGGTGCCAGAACTGATGCCCTCTAGAAGCTGACCTGGAACAGAGACTAGACAGAGCAAAAGGATAAAGTAGGCATTTATTAAAAGGCCTCCATGGGTACACTTGGGCAGCACAAGAGCCCGGCTGGGCGACACCCAAGATGCACCCCAAAATGGTCACAAAATGGACGCTCAATCACAAGGTCTCACACTTTTATAAGTTTTGGTCCATTAGCATATTGGAGTTAATTGTCCAATTATAGCTTCAGATTATGAAGCTCCATCTTCCTTGGTTTTTCTTTTCACTTCACAGTTGTTTATGTTCTTGGACTTGAAATTTGTATCGTTCGTCCTTGGTCCCAAGCTAGAAAAGGAATTGTTTTGTCTACCTACTCTGTGAAGAGAGCTCACTAGCACTTAATATGAAACCCAGAACTACACACTAAAACAGCACAGAATCTGAAAAATACAAAAGCTAAAACTTAAGGCATCACTGCCTTCCCAGCTTGCTACTCCAGGGTCCCTGCTACAGCTTCTTTTGCTATCTAGAGGGACCACTGGGATCGACTGTTTCTGGGTGTTCATAAAAGAAGCCCCTTCTCCATCCCTTTCTGCTGGTTGCATCTGCCATTGTCCATGTGCAGAAAAGATGGGCGGACTCGCACCACAGCACCCCCTGCAGCCATGAGGGAATCATGGTACCTGCCCTGCCAGCACCCCTACCGGCTGCAACCGTAACTATACCAAAGAGGAAAGTACCTACAGCTGAAAGAAGGCTGTTGTTGTGTTTCTGGTTCTGTTTGTTGTTGCTGCCATCGTTGTTGTTGTTTGTTTGCCTTGTTATACATACTAGTAAAGAACTCCTATTCTTTTTCCCATCTCTTTGCCTGAAAAACCCTTAATTTTGAAGTTATAATAATAATTTGGAGGGAGGGGGGGTCATATTCTCCATTCCAAGGGAAGTTCCTGCCTTCCTTAGCAGACCTGTGTCTTTCAAACCAAGACAGCATGGAAAGGAAACAATCCTTGTTCCTTGGGCCCATGAGAACACAATACTAACTGTATCCAGTTTAAACATGTGGCCATTGTATTAACTTTGTTGTACTCACTGACCTTTAAGAAAGGCAAATTTTTGAGGTTCTTTACTGAATTACACTGAATATTTGATGTGCCTTAGTTTATTACTTTTGGCACTGGATCTTTTTTCTTAAGTACAAAATGTGCAAAATCACACTGTTTCAAGAATTTTTACTTTATCAGCATTAGAAGATACTTGTAAAATATGTTTATTGAAAACATGGTCAAATGTTGTCTATCCACCAGAAATAAATTCTCTTTTATGACACATTTCCCTTTCAATATTATCCCTTGCTAAATTCCCCAAGCTTCTCCCAGCTTCCTCCTCTTCTGAAGAATCGAACCTCTGCTCAGACAAACAGCTTCTAATTTTTTAGCTTCATTTAATCCTATTCAGCATTGATTAGTTTGCACTTTTTTTTTTTTTTTTTTTTTTTTCCTCCAAATTTTCTNNNTTTTGCCTCCAAATCTTCTAGTTCCTTAGGAATTCAGGAATGTTCTCTAGCAGTTATTTTCATATTGCACAAACATTGTCAGGTCTATCTAACTGAAATTTTAACTGTGTCTTTTTAGAAAAATGGAAAAATAACTTGTGCATATCCTCAATAAAGAATACTTGCAAAATTACTGTTTTCCTTCTTTTTAGTTTTATCATGTGATTTTTGGGGATGGGCTAGTGTGTTTGTTTCAAACTTTTTCTTCTCTTTTGTTTAAGAACTAAAAAGTACCCAACATTAAATGCTTTGTTTTTTCTGCTGTTGAAAGGCAATGGAGAGATTTTTTTTTTCAGGCAGGAGGGTTCTATGAAAAAGGCTTAATATAAAATTAAAATAAAGACTGATTTCTGCTTAAGGAATTTCATGCAAATAAAATCCAGAACTACTGATATATATGATGTTCCTTCTGTCCTTGTCTCATCTCTCTCAGTTTAGAAATCCTTCTCATGAATGACTTGTGTTGTTTTATACCTTATATGAAGTCTTGCATTAATACTACATTTTAGTTCTCATTTCTGTGTTTGCAAGATTTAATTGTTCAACTCTACCAAGTGTCTCCCTCATCTCCCTTTGCAGGCTTTGGTCCCCTTGCCCTCAGATCTCTGTGAATTAAATACTGTGCTTAGTAAATGGAATGAGCTGCTTAGTTGCATCCAAGGTTGTGATTCAGCAAGGTATAATTTTAGTGGCAATAGCATTTTTATAAAGCTTCTGTCCCTCAGGCTAGCCTTTCTCCCTCCTCATCCCTGCTCCATTCTGAGACTTTGTGGAAAGGTAAAATTTCATTAAAAGTAAAGCTTTGATTTTTGACTTGAAACCCTGTATCTTCAAACTATGGTCTGAAAGGAGGGAGTTTAGGTTTCAGCCACATTAGCCTGTCCTGCAGCTGAGAAGGCTAGTCCTGTCTTTGCCGAAGTTTATTATTGGAGTCTCTCTTGGGTTGTTATTAGTGTTTGTGCAATGCTTTCAGGTAACCACTCTGACTAAAAACTAACTCACTTCTTTAATCAGTTTAGTTTTTATTTGAATTGCTTTATTGATCTTGTCATCAGATAGGGCACAAGTGAGATTGCTGGCACAAGTGATAAGGTGAGAACAAGAAAAGGGTAGAACTAGTTCTTTGGGAAGTAGTACAGATTTATAACCAGCTAATTATGGTCTTGGTCACACAACTGACTTTAAAGATTACTAGCTACAAAGATTTTCACTTAAAACATTAAATTGAGTGGATATTTGCTGATTATTTTTTGCAGTTTCTGACAACTTCAGAAGTGATCAAGATGCATTAAATCCATGCTTGAACGCCATAGACAAATGAGAATGAGAAACTGGCAGACAAGGACATGATGAACATTAGTGAAACATTTGAAAGTCAGTATGACGTATTTTATGTTGCAACATCCTTGTACATTTGGCTTCAGAGTATGTAATCATTGCATAATTTTGTAGTTCTATCTACTGGTACCACTTTTAGAAACAAATAAATGAATGAGGTTTATGTGCAAAATAATTTCTACCACTAGTGGTTATTCAAGATAGAAAATGGTACTTTATGCTGCCTTACAGTCTCGGAAAGCAAACACAGTAATTACAGTTAGAGAGTTAGAAGAAGGAATAAGGGGGAGACATTTGGAATGATGGCATTTGTCTTCCTGAGTAACCATTATGCAGGATGGGGCCCTGCTCTCCTGGGGGTGGCTGAACACCTGCCTGCCCATGGGCAGCAGTGAATGGATTACTTGTTTTGCTTTGCTTGTGTGCATGGCTTTTGCTTTACCTATTAAACTGTCTTTATTTCAATTCACAAGTTTTCTGGTTTTCACCCTTCCGATTCTTTTCCCGATCCTGCTTTTGGGGGAGTGAGTGAGTAGTTGCGAAGGGCTTGGTTGCCAGCTGGGATGAAACCATGACAATCTTACACACTTCTTTTTAGATCTAAACATCATTATTTTTAGCCTGGAATTGAGGACTGGTTCATTCTTGCTGATTTTTATTTAAATCTTAGTTTCTGTGTTTTATAGACACCATCTAAATTGAACATAGTATTCCAGCTATGACGTGTTAGGTATTCAGGAAGATCTCTCCAGAAATTTCCTGTTAATACAGCTTCAAATGAAATTCTTACTTTGTTAAAAGAGTTGGCTTTTGATTCATTTGGGTTGTAGACTACTGCTAGAATTACTGGATGTTTTTTCTGTCATTCTGAACTATATAGTCATTTATTACATATTTTGTATTTGTAATCTGTTTTCTCATACTGACTATATTATTTGTGTTTCTTTTTAATTTCATTTAATTGACTTTTTACACATCTGTGTTGGTTTTGCACAGCCTGGTTTTTGATAGCAAGAGGGGCATGGAGATGGCTTCTGTGAGAAGCTGCTAGAAGCTTCCCACCATGTCTGGCAGAGCCAATCCCTGATGGCTCTGAAGATGGACATGCCGCTGGCCAAAACTGGGCCAATGAGAGAGGCTGGTAACACCTCTGTGATGACATATTTAAGAAGAAAATCAAAACAAAGTCACACGTTTTTTGCTCCTAGTCAGAGAAGAGGAGAAAGTGAGAACATGTGAGGGAAACCACATGGAGACACCAAGGTCAGTGGAGAAGGAGGGGGAGGAGGTGCTCCAGGCACTGGAGCCAAGATTCCTCTGCAGGCCGTGGTGATGACCATGGTGAAGCAGATTGTCCCTCTGCAGCCCATGGGTCCACCGGGGATGCAGAGATCCACCCGCAGCCCATGGGGGAGGTGCCCACACCGGAGCTGGTGGATGCCTGGAGGAGGCTGTGATCTAGTGGGAGACCCGGTGGAGAGAGGGGGCCCCTGCTTCCAGGCTGGAGCAGCCTGTCCTTGGAGGACTGCACCCCATGGAAAGAGAGATCCATGTCATGGCAACTTTGGGAGGACTGTCTGCCCATGGGGGGAGTTCACTTTGCAGCAGGTGTGGTAGGACTGCTGTTCGTGAGAGTGGACTCATGACAGAGAAGTTCACAGAGAACTGTCTCCCCTGGGAGGGACCCCATGACCTCACAGGGGAAGGACTCCTCTCCCTGAGCAGTGGAAGAAAATCTCAGGTGATGCACTGACCAAACTCCCATGCCCTGTCTCCCTGTGCTGTTGGTCAGAAGGAGGGAGGGGCTGGGGGAAAAAAAAGGTGGGTTTGAGGTTTTGTTTCACTTGTCATTATTTTCCTCTGTCTCTGTTAGTATTAAATTCACTTTGTACCTCTAAGCCAAGCCTGTTTTGCCCATGGAGTGTTTTCTCCCAGTCCTTATCTCAGCTCGTTAAGTCTTTGTTAAATTTTTCTCTCCTCTGCCCAGCTGTGGCAGGGGAGGGTGGGTGAGGAGCTTTGGTTGGTGCCTGATATTTGGACAGTGTCAAACCATGACATCTCCAGTTTGGAATCATCTTGTGAGTATTTAAGCTGTCGACATTGCAACTCCAGTGTCATTCTGAAAATGTATTGTACTCTTCTATTGTTTGTAGTAAGGATTATTAGAACTACAGAACTGTCACAGCACACCCAGGTGTAGCTGGACAAGACAAATTTGACCATAACTTAAACTCAGCCTGATTAGCCTGGTTCGTTCTAGAAAAGAAATAGAACAAGTCCCTGGGCAAACAAGGATAGTATATATTTGAACCCAAACAGGGACTTCACCCAATCACATTCCATCTCCAGCTGCAGACATCTCATTGGCCAGAGAGCTGGGCAGTCCAAGATCCCAGACCAATCAACTACCCAGACCCGGGAGTTTTAAACCTCCTATAAAAGGAGGCTGCAATAATAAATCATCACTGTTTGTTGAGGAGCCTCGGTGAGTCTGTGACTTTTCTGTCTCTGACCAACGACCCCTAACGTAATACAGAACAGAACTGAACTTGAGATGCAGTTCAATAGGACACTTCAAGCTTTTCCAGGGCACCTTTCTGACTACTATGAAGCTTTACCAAAACTAAGATCTTTCACTTGCTGCTTCCCTTGTATATGTGGAGCAGTTCTGATATGTTCATTTCTCTGTCAATTGTCTGTTATCTTTTTACCTGATGCTTATAAAGTGCTACCTTGTAAAACTATTTAAATTGTCAGATTAAATAATTATTTTCATAAATAGCTTTGAAGCAGTAGTAATTCTTTTCCAAAAGAAAGATAAAATTTTGTTGTTTTGTTTTTATTCAAACATATTGACGTGGGCTAGACTAGATTATGTCATGACAATGGTCTGCTCAGCCTAGTGGTGGAACTGAGAGATGAAGTAGAAAAGCTAAGAAGTATTAGGGACTCTGAGGAGGAGATTGACTGGTGGAGCTGCATTCTACCATGCATAGACAAATGGACCCACCATTCACTTCACAAGAAGCAATACATCCCCTACCTTCTCACCACCAGGTGGAAGGAGGACACCTTAGAGAGGGAGGGGAGTGGAAACAGGTTTCTGCTCAGAGTGGCAGGCAAATCCACTCCCAATCTACCTCACCTTCCCAGGTGCCCTCATTCAATAGGTATGAGGCCCTGGAGTCTTAGGACCAGGGATATGAGGAAGTGGATGAAGGTTCATCGGGGTTGGAGGAGTTACACTGGGCAGAGCAGGAAGGGAAGGCCTGATATGCCGACTAGAAGTAACCCATAAGGAAGTATGCTGTCTCCCTGGAGCCCAGGTAAGGAATGTGTCATGGTTTGATGCTGGCCCAATGCCAGACACTCATGAGAGTTGCTCGCTCACCCTCCCCTGACCCAGCTGGGCAGAGGAGGGAAAAAAAATAATGAATACTTCATGAGTGAGATAAGGACCGGTAGAAATATTTCAAGGGCAAAACAGGCTCAATTTAAGTTTGCAAAGTGAATTTATTACTGACAGAATCAGAGGAGGATAATGAGAAGTAAAACAAACCCTTAAAATACCCTTTTCTCCCCAGCCCCTCCCTCCTTCTGACCAACAGCACAGGGAGACAGGGCATGGGACTTTGGTCAGTGCATCACCTGAGATTTTCTTCCACTGCTCAGGGAGAGGAGTCCTTCCCCTGTGAGGTCATGGGGTCCCTCCCAGGGGAGACAGTTCTCTGTGAACTTCTCTGTCATGAGTCCACTCTCACGAACAGCAGTCCTACCACACCTGCTGCAAAGTGAACTCCCCCCATGGGCAGACAGTCCTCCCAAAGTTGCCATGACATGGATCTCTCTTTCCATGGGGTGCAGTCCTCCAAGGACAGGCTGCTCCAGCCTGGAAGCAGGGGCCCCCTCTCTCCACCAGGTCTCCCACTAGATCACAGCCTCCTCCAGGCATCCACCAGCTCCGGTGTGGGCACCTCCCCCATGGGCTGCGGGTGGATCTCTGCATCCCCAGTGGACCCATGGGCTGCAGGGGGACAACCTGCTTCACCATGGTCATCACCACGACCTGCAGAGGAATCTTGGCTCCAGTGCCTGGAGCACCTCCTCCTTCTCCACTGACCTTGGTGTCTCCATGTGATTTCCCTCACATGTTCTCACTTTCTCCTCTTCTCTGACTAGGAGCAAAAAACGTGTGACTTTGTTTTGATTTTCTTCTTAAATATGTCATCACAGAGGTGTTACCAGCCTCTCTCATTGGCCCAGTTTTGGCCAGCGGCATGTCCATCTTCAGAGCCATCAGGGATTGGCTCTGCCAGACATGGTGGGAAGCTTCTAGCAGCTTCTCACGGGAGTCACCTTTATGGCCCCCCTGCTACCAAAAACCAAGTCGTGCCAAACTAATAGAGGATGTGACCAAGAAACTTCTCAGCCTGGTAAGGCCCACTGACTATTACCTGCTACTGGTTTTCCAGGTGAGTACCAACGATGTCTCAACAAGAAGGCTGTAGAGAATCAAGAGGGACCTGAGGACCTTTTGACAACTGGTCAAGGGATCTGGAGCACAAATTGTGTTCTCTTCTGTCCTGGCAATTGCAGGGAATGATGGGGTGAGAAACAGGAAGATCTTGCAGATGCATACCTGGCTTCAGGACTGGTGTTACCAGCAGAATTTTGGGGTTTTTGATCGTGAGTCAGTTTATACAGGACCAAGCCTGCTGGCAACAAACAGGGTCCACCTGTCTCAAAGGGGAAAAGGGATCTTAGCTCAGGAGTTAGAAGGGCTCCTTGAGAGAGCTTTAAACTAGATTTTAAGGAGATGGGAACAGGGCCAGGCTCAACAGAGATAAGGTGTGGGAAGAGGAGAACTTAAGTGACCACCCAAGTAGCAAAAGGAGCTTTAAGAGGGAATACCCCATTCAAGCACAAGCAGCCAAAGATGTAACCACAAGACAGGACTATGGGGCATCCCTTTGCACCCCCACGAGGATATTAAGACACTCAAATACCTCTATAAAGTGCCTGTACACCAATGCACACAGGATGGGGAACAAACAGGAAGAACTAGAGATCTGTGTGCAGGGACAGGGCTTTGATCTCATTGTGATTACAGAGATGTGGTAGGATAGCTCACGTCTGGAATGTTGTCATGAAGGGCTACATGCTGTTTAGGAGAGACAGATCAGGAAGGCACAGTGGTGGAGTTGCCCTCTATGTGAGGCAACACTTGAAATGTATGGAGATCTGTCTTTGGGTGGATGACAAGCGGGTCAAGAGCTTATAGGTTAGGATAAAAGGGCAGACTAGTAAGGGTGACACTGTTGTGGATGTGTGCTACAGGCTGCCTGAGTAGGAGGAAGTGGATGAGGCCTTCTACAGGCAACTAGAAGCAGCCTCACAGTCACAGGCCCTGGTTCTTGTGGGGGACTTGAACTACCCTGACATCTGCTGCAGAAGCAACACAGCAAAGCACAAACAGTCCAGGAGGTTCCTGGAAAGCATTGATGACAACTTTCTGTCACAGATAGTGGAGGATCCCACAAGGAATAGTGTGCTGCTTGACCTTAAACTAACAAACAGGGAAGGCCTTATTGGAGATGTGAAGGTTGGAGGCAGCCTTGGCTCTAGTGACCATGGGATTGTGGAGTTCACTATCGGGCAAGGAGAAAGCAGAGCAGTAAGTAAGATTACAGCCAAGGACTTCAGGAGAGCTAACTTGAGCCTCTTCAGAGATCTTCTTGGAAGAATTCCATGGGAACAGGCCCTGCAGGGAAGAGGGGTCCAAGAGAATTGGTTGATATTCAAGAATCACTTCCTCCAGGCTCAAGAACAGTGCATTCCCATGAGCAAGGAATTGGGCAAAGGGGGAAAGACACCTGGAAACAGGGTCAGGCCATTTAGAATTAATATGGAAAGGTTGTCAGAGAAGGCACAAATGAGACAAGGAAGACCAAGGTCCATCTGGAATTAAATCTTACCAAGAATGTAAAGGACAACAAGAAGGGCTTTTTCAATAACAAAAGGAAAACAAAGGATAATGTCGGGCCATTCCTAAATGGAGGGGGACCCTAGTAACAGAGGACGCAGAGAAGGCAAAGTTACTGAACGCCTTCTTTACATTGGTCTTCACTGACAAGATCAACCCTCAGGGATCTCTGACCCAAAAGACCAAGGTTAAGGAATGTTGGAAAGAAGACTTTCCCTTGGTCAAGTGGGATTGGGTTACAGAACATCTAGGTAAATCTGACATCCACAAGTCCATGGGCTCTGACGGGATCGCACCCATGAGTACTGAGAGAGCTGTCAGACATCATTGCTATACCACTCTTAATCATCTTTGAAAGGCCATGGAGATCAGAAAAGGTGTCTGAAGACTGGAAGAAAGCAAATGTCACTTTGGCCTTCAAAAAGGTCAAGAAGGAGGACCCAGGGAACTACTGGCCAGTCAGCATCACCTCAATTTCCAGAAAGCTGATGGAGCATCTCATTCAGAGGCCATCTCTATCCAAATATCCACATGGACAACAAGAAGGTGATCAGGAATAGTGAGCATGGATTCACTAAAGATAAACCATACTTCAACAGCCTGATTGCCCTCTATGATGAAACAATTACCTGGATGGATGAGGGAAGAGCAGTGGATACTGCCTACCTGAACTTCAGCAAAGCTTTCAACACTATCTCTGCAACATACTCATAGGTAAACTCAGCAAGTGTGGGTTGGATGAGTGGACAGTGAGGTGTATTGAGAACTGGCTAAATGACAGATCCCAGAGGGTCATGATCAGTGGCACAGGGTCTAGTTGGAGGCCTGTCACTAGTGGTGTCCCCCCAGTTCTATACTGGATCTAGTGTTGTTTAACTTATCCACCAATGACTTGGAAAAAGAGGCAGATGCCTCCTCAGCATGTTTGCTGATGACACAAAGCTGGGAGGAGTGGTCGATACCCCAGAGTGCTGTGCTGCCCTTCAGAAGTACCTTGACAGGTTGGAGAGATGGGCAGAGAAGGACCATCTGAAATTCAACAAAGGCCAGTGCAGGGTCCTGCACCTGGAGAAGAATAAGTCCATGCACCAGTACAGGCTGGAGATGACCTGCTGGAAAGCAGAGCTGCAGAGAAGGACCTGAGGGTTCTGGTGGACAACAAGCTGTCCATGAGCCAGGAATGTTCCCTTGTGGCCAAGAAGGTCAATGGTATCCTGGTGTGCATTAGGAAGAGCATTGTCAGCAGGTTGAGGGAGGTAATTTTGCCCCTCTACTCAGCCCCGGTGAGGCACATCTGGAGTGCTATGTCCAGTTCTGGGCTCCTCAGTGCAACAGAGAGATGGATTTCCTGGAGCAAGTCCAGTAGAGGGTGAGAAAGATGATGAGGGGACTGAAGCATCTCTCTTAAGAGGAAGGACTGAGAGAATTGGGCCTGTTCAGCCTCAAGAAGAGACAACAGAGGTGACCTTATCAATGTCTATCATTTTCTGAAGGGAGGGTGTCAGAGGATGCAGCCAGGTGGTGACATCCAATAGGACAAGAGGTAACAGGCAGAAACTGATTCACCTTAATATGAGGAAGAACTTTCCTGTGTGGGTGACTGAGGACTGGAACAGAGACCAGAGAGGGTGTGGAGTCTCCATTACTGGAAATATTCAAGAACCATCTGGACACAATTCTGTGCCATATGCTCTGGGATGACCCTGCTTGAGCAGGGAGGTTGGATGAGATGAACCCACTGTGGTCCTTTCCAACCTTACCCATTCTGTGATTCTGTGATTTGAGTTGCTAGTTAAATCTTTATGTTTTAGTTTGGTGTTTTTGTTTTTTGAACCAGGGAAAAAAGGATATTTGTACATGATTTGTACAACTACTTATACTGGTAAACAAGCAGTTACTCACATTCTTAAATTTTATTATGCCACTGTAAATGATTTTTTTTCTCTCCTGTGCTCTCTTTGGGGAAAAATAATTTTACAAGTTATTTAATAACAAACTTAAGTGATGTTTAATTTATGACTGCATATTAAGGGGGTTTATTGGTGCATACATATTTTGCCTAATATGTGTATTTTAACTGTTAGTGAATGGAATAGTGTTGCTGGTTAAAATGTTCTTCAGAGCTGTAAAACTGATAGATGTTGTCTTGAACCTATTTTATCCATCAACATATGGAAGAAG
Source organism: Polioptila caerulea (assembly GCA_013397295.1). Taxonomy (NCBI): domain Eukaryota; kingdom Metazoa; phylum Chordata; class Aves; order Passeriformes; family Certhiidae; genus Polioptila; species Polioptila caerulea. The sequence continues at coordinate 11,875 of VYXF01011185.1, forward strand.
AAAAGCATTTTTCCTGCCATTTCACTTTCTAATTGATTTCTCCATTTCACATGACCTAATTGTCTATCTGCACTATTCTGAATAAATTGACTTGAAGCAGTAATGGACTGTTATCAGAGAGCAATTTAGCACAGTAGTATACTTTGTTTTGGGGAGAAAGTAAAAGACATGGCCATGTAAGTTGATTATCATCCTTAAAAATTAGATATTAAACATGTTATTAATACTAACGTTCTGGTCAATTAAGGTTAATAGAAGTTAGAGATAACTTAAGATATAACAGAGCTTTGTAATTAAAATCCTAAATAGTTTTTCTAACAACTAGGTATTTTTTAAACTTGCATATTCTTTGAGAACATTCCTCATTCCTTAATATTTTCCTTGGTTCTGATAACTGGTAGATTTTTCAAGTTTTTATTGTTGGATGTTTATGGTATGGTATATGAATTGAGTAAAAATACTGACTGCCTTTTATTCTATCCTAGGTAATTTGCAAGTCAGATGCTCCTACAGGGGATGTTCTGCTTGATGAAGCTCTGAAACACATAAAAGAGACCCAGCCTCCTGAAACAGTACAAAATTGGATTGAACTGCTTAGTGGTAAGCCTTGAACATAATGTACTTTTTCCCTCTTGAATAAAGCTAATTATCTGGCATCACCAAAGATTATACTGTTTGGCTATTGTGGAAATAGCATGCAAAAAAGTTTATCACTCTGTCCTCTAGTCTCTTGATAATTTTAGCCTTTAATCAAATTTAAGTCACTTGCTTTTGACTTAACTTGGTAC
>VYXF01011195.1:0-118209 GCA_013397295.1 Polioptila caerulea
CTGCGGCAGCACCAGGCGCTGCCCCGCCCCGGCCCGGCGCTGGGCCTTCCCCAGCCGCGCTGGCGGCGTGTGCGCGTGCGCAGTGGGGCGGTGCCGTCCGGAGCACGCGCGGGCCGCGGGCGGAGCCATTCCGGCCTTTCTCAGGGACGGGTTAATTAAACCCGGTCATTAAACACGGTCTGGCTGTGCGTGGTGCCCTGGAGTCATTCTGCATATTGATTCTTCTCTAAAGTAACGAAAGGTTGACACTGAATAAATGTGAGAGGGCTCTGTTTTACCTGAGGCTTTGGCAGATCTGCAAAATGGGATTTGCCCAAGTACCCCGAATTCGTGCCTAGCATAAACACTGCATCCAGAAGTCAAAGTAGTGATATTTGGAGTTTAGTCCTCCTATAATGCTATGTGAATCACGCCTTGGTTTGTAAGCTTAGTGGCGCTTTTGATATTAATTATAATTCACTGTGTGTAATAGAATAATCTTTTCGGTGTCTTTCTAGGAGGAAGGAATGAGAGTTTTGTCTTATGGCTGCTCCAGGGAAGGTGGCAGCTTTCCGCCTGCCTCCCCTGCCAACCATTGGAGAGATTATTAAACTCTTTCGCCTTAAAGCACTGAAACAGCTTTCCCAGAACTTTCTACTGGATTTGCGATTGACAGGTTAAATATTTTATTCTAATATTTTTAACTAACGTGGAGTACATATCCCAGTTTTTTTCAGAATTCAGAGTATAGCTAAGGAGATGATGTTTGCATACTAACATTTGTCATACTAATGGCAGCTCAATGGAAAACCTTTATGATAAAGACCTCTTTTAGAAGTAGTTTTGGGGTAAATTGCTTTTACTTACTTCTCAAAAACAGGTTTCTTTATAAATTGAAGTGCATTTTTTTTAGATAGAAACTATATTCCTATATAAAATATGGGTTATTGACTGAAATGCAAATATCTGAACCAAAGCAGCACTTGTATCATTTAGGTTCTATTTTGGTTTATAAGTGTAAAAAAATTAGCATTTTTTTCTGATTATTCTGTATCATAGAAAGTATGTAACATATGTGCTGTAGATAGGAGGGTCATTTGTCTCAGCTTATCAGAAGTGTAGCTTTTTTGAACCAGTTGCATTGTTCTGAACAATTCATTTTTTTCCAGCTTTGTGTCAGCAGTATGTGACAAAGCTGGCACTGTTCTGTCAGTCAGGGATGGGTGTCTTCACTGGCATAGTGCTGGCTGGATTTTGCATTAACAAATGCAGTACAGCTTCACGTAGCTAATGATTTGATTTTATTTGAAGATTCAGGTTGATAAAAATTCAGAACACGAAACTCAGTTCCTGAACAACTGGACTCTTACGTGGAATAAAAATGTCTGCATGCCTTTAGTAAAACTTTACAAGTAGACAGGTCTTTGGGTATTTTTTTATTGCAGATATAAGAGATCATGGAGTGAGCAGCATAATTTCTGTCACCATCTTCTCTCCATGCTTCCCAAGGATCCCTTTGTTTCATTAGCTACATTTCCTAGTCCTTAATCTGTCTTCATTAGTGTTCATAGTACTTTTTAATGTTGCTTCACTTACGTATGGGTATCCCTTCCTCACCTTTCAACTGCCCTGTTTTTTACAGCTACCAGTTGCCTGTGTTCCAGCTCTTCATTTAGTCCAGTTTCTCCCTCATAAAATTGCTCTGTACATAATACACTCTTCATAGAGCCATAGAGCTTTACTGTATCTTTCTTACTTCTTAAATAGCCTTGAAATAGAAGTGCTGTAGTGAAATACCTTTGTAAGGACAAGTAGTGAGACTTGAGGATGTTGAACACAAGTGCTTGCTTGCAGCACAATAGTCCTGCTAGTGTACAGATGAGTGATAGTCTCTTTTTGTTTGATTCTGTAATGAGCACAATAAATACTAAAGACATAAAACTAAAAATAGCTTTTTTTTAATAGCTCAGTGTATCTTGTAGTGTGGAACAAATCTGAATTCTGTGCAGTCTGGCGGGTGTGTGATGATTTAACTGGGATGTGTCACTGTTTGTGTCTGTTCTGAGATAAGCATGCTTGTGCTTCTGTAACAGTAAACAATGAGGTTATCTTGGTGAGCTGGATCTCCTGGAAAATAAAGGCTTAATATGTTCTTTGTGTCTTGCAGACAAGATAGTGAAACAGGCTGGTGAGCTGAAAAATGCCCATGTTTGCGAAGTGGGCCCTGGGCCAGGAGGAATTACCAGATCCATTCTCAGTGCTGGTGTTGAACAACTCCTTTTAATTGAAAAAGATGCTCGATTCATTCCAGGATTGCAGGTACCAACTGGAGAATAATTTGTGTGCATGTAACTACAGCACTGAATAAGAACGTTCTGAGAGCTTACAGAGATTCCAGGTTGGGATCTCAGCACTGAAAATAAGGTTTGGTTCTGTGGCAGAAACCAGAGCTATAATTTGCTTGAAGATACACAGTATCGCAATTCATTGCTCCTCCTTTCTCACAGGCCCTTTAAGACCTTATCCTGTGACAGAATTACTGCCAAGCCTGGTTGGTCTTGGTTTTTTTCAGGCTGAGACATTTCAGGTGCATTTCATCATGATGGTGAAATCATAATTTGAAGGCTGAATGTTATGTCCTTATGGATGGTCTTTTCATTTCATTTCAATCCTAATAATTATGCTTTATAAAATTGGGAAGGCTTATCTCTGGTTAATACAGTTGATATGTGGGTTAACGTCCAAGTGGAGAAGAATAAAGCAAGCATCTATTTTACATTAAAAAAAAACATTCTTAAGCTTTTCTTCCTTTCTTTTAAAGTTCACAAGTCATTGTGGCATTTTCAAATGCTATATACTTATGTTGCTGGATGTTTATGGAATTTGGCTGTATAAATCCAGCAAGAAAAACAGTCCAAAAATCTTAAAACTTGACTGTTTTCTTGCATCTCCACAATCTCAGAGCAGTTCAAAGGGCTTTCCTTAAATTGCACTGTCTTTTTCAGTAAATCAGCAGCAAACATAAAGAGGTAGTTCACTTGAGAACCGCTACTATCTCTTTATATGATAAAAATAATGTAAAGTATGAATGAAACTGCTCATATCCTGAAACTTGAGTGTGCATGTAATTATGTCTTTGTGGGGTTAGCCATTAATAACATATCATATGCCATCTTCATCTTATGAAATGTGAAACCTTCTTGTTTTCCCTTGAGTGGAGGCAATCAGCATTTTTGTTTTAGATTTTGAGAACTGGTTTGGGACTGGAGAGAATTTGAGGTTAAATGACACTTGTTCTAGTTAAGAGAGCTTTTTAAGTACTTGGGTATTTTTTCTGATCTTCCAAAACGCATCCACTGCAACAGATTTATTTGAATAAAAGTATACTTCTTGGCATCTAAAATGAGCTTTTGGTATGTAATTATCTTTACTGTTCAAGTGACATAATGTTAGTCATTATTTTTAATTGCCAATCTCCTCACAGTAGAAGTGAATGTCTGACTGAGGTTATTGAACACAGAGGTGGTATAACTCAGTAACAGTGGATGTGAATGAGCAAGAAATGTGTTGCATCCATTAGTGTTCAATTTGGTATTGCTTTTTTTCTACATAAATAAGAAGATACATAACAGTGAATCTTTCTTTTCTAATAATGTGAGTTGTAGAAATTTTTCTGGTTTCCCAAGCAAACTATCAAGATTTGTGTTCATAAGAGGCTTGAGATTTGAATATGGGAAAATGTTAGAGATTAAAATGACGATTGGGCACTGTAACTTAAAAATATCTCTTACGTACTTTTAAAATCGCTGATGTAAAGCATACAACATTTTTCATTAACTGTTTTTCAAGCTGTGGTCTCTCACAAAACTGAACTGGGGATTTTCTTAACTGCAGAACTGAAATACAGTGAAGAACATACGTGTACAGAGTTAAAGTTTACACAAGCTGACAGTCTGTCAGTTTTGTCTCAGTTTTGAAGAATCCCAACTTCTCTATGCCATATGACCTAATAGTTTTTAGGCTGGAAAGCTTGATAAGGAGAGAAAGGGAGCAAGAGAATGTGTTGAATATAAAATTATTCCAGGAACATAATTTCAAGTTTTAAACTATGCCCCTTACGCTTCCTTTGTGTCCTTTTGGTTGTGTCTGAAGAATGAGTGTATCTGTATGATGGAACACTCTTGGCTGGTGTCTTTGATCAACAAAGAGCTGTGATAGCTGCACACATTTTCCCTACAAATGAAAAAGGCTTCACTGGGTTCCCAAATCTTTATGTGAAATTAGCAATATAAGACAATGATTTTCTGGTCACAAATTAAATGCAATTCTCAGTTATGTAGACTGTGTTACTCAGCAACCCCTAAACTCATCTTGATAAGGAAACTGTTATTAGCAAATGACGCTGTTTTCTAACTTTATTGATCTTACATTATCTTTCATCCTGTTAGAGCATTTATAACAGCTTCAAAGAAAAATTTGACAAACCATGGCAGATCAGTGAATTTCTATGTCATATAATTGCTAGTGTAATGCTGGAAACTCCATTAAGTGGTTTGGAGTTGAGGTTAGTTTTATTTTCTCTATTTGGAAATAATTGCACTTAAAACATGTAGGAACACTTAGTATTTTGTTAAGCTTTTATTGCTCTACATAAAACTTAGCTTTTTTGATAATTAAAAACCCCAGACGTTTACTCAAAAAAATTTCATGACAACATTTTGTGAACAGTAGGAGAAAGCAGTATTTTCCTTTGGCTCAGAGAATCGTGAAAGCTCTTTGTGCCCCTGAGCATATAAACATCATTCAGATTGAAAATGGGACTAACAATGATGAGCAGTTTATTTTGGCAGCTAGGCCACTGGCACTTAAATGTTTATGGATTTGGATTTCTGTGCAAAAGCAAAATTGTTCTTTAAGCCATTTCTCATTATTCTCTTATAGGATAAAAAAATATCCCCAAATGTCATCTTTGAAAAAGTTGCCACTGCTTTTGAATTGTCCTGTTTGTGCATAGTTTCATAGTGCAAGAGAAAAGATTAGTTCAACACTAAAAAAACTTAACTAATTTTGATTATGGGAACTGACACCAAAAATGAAAGAATTGGTTGTTGAACTACAGCCAGTGCTGAGTTTGCATATCAGCCTTCATTAAATACTAGATAAGTTGTGCAAATGGGCTGCAGAAGCTGACAATGGAGGTGATTTTGTAATGTCTAGAAAGATAGAAATTACTGAGATCTTCACTCCTGCTAGGTACTCATTCCCTCCTTTGAGTGGATTCCTTGTTTTTTAATGGTACAAGTGTAGACTACTACAGGAAATATTAAGGGAATCTCTTCCACATTTTTCATGTAAAAGGAAAAATTAATATTTCTGCAGCTTTGTATCACATATGGCTGAAATTGGATAATTGGCCCTAAAGCTATGGGGGAAACAGATTAAGCAACATGAGCCCTTGTATTCATAGGTAATTGATCTAAAAATCTTTCAAAACCTCCTGCTTGCATTATTACTTAAATCAGGTGTGGTCCTGCTAGTGGCCCGGAACTTGTTAATTGTTGTTGTTGAAGAGACTTTTAGCAGTCTTTTCGAGTTTGAATTCTCTATTAAGAATTCTACATCTGTGAATAGTTAAGTGTTTACAGAATCACACATTAATCTATTTCTAGTGTTTGCATTTTGAAAGTAAATACTAGTAGCATTCTCAATTTTAGCTCCTACTGTGCTTGGTTGTATATTGAAGATAAATATATAGCAATGGTGTAATTCCTGCAGTGGCTGAAACTGGAAATCAGTTGGATTAACACTCACTGTGGATTCTGCTTGCTTATTTACAAACAGATGCTATCTGAAGCAGCTCCAGGAAAAGTGCACATCGTTCATGGAGATATCCTGACCTATAAGATGGAGAAGGCCTTTCCAAAGCACTTAAAAAAGAACTGGGAGGATGGTTAGTATTTGCATTTGGTTAATTTCATTTTTTTAGGGCTTCTGAGTTAGTCTTAAGTAGCCATAAAATTGAAGTTCACTCAGTGCAGGTGTTACTCTCTTCTGGTACATGTTGAAGATAAAGAGACAATTGTTTTGGTTTTTTGTTTTTTTCCCTAGAGAAAACAGAGAACACACTTTTCTTTTCTCCACAAAACTATGGCCAAAAAATGCCACAAAACAGTGGCATTTGTGTGACATTGATCTTAGTTTAAAGTGAGGAGCTTTGCAGTTACTAGCCTTAGAGTGTCTTGACTGTACAAGAATGACCTCTGGAAAGCATAAAAGGAGATCAAATGGTGTACTTCCTGGTTTCTTCCTCTTTTTGAAGAAGTCAGAAATCACCACTGCTGTTTTTCCACTGAAGAAATTTCTGTAACTTGCCTTCAGAAATTTAGGTTTCTCATTGCTTTGGTTTCAGCTGGATATCTTTGGCAAAAGTGGAATCTAATCAGGATTGTGGTTTTTTTGCTTTTTTTTTTTTTTAAACCTGAGGTTGCAATAGGACAGTATTTCACTTCCTTTTCAAAATTTTTCCAAATTTATTAATATAAGGTAAAGTTACTCTTTGCAATGCCTGAAGAGCAGTAAAGTGCTTTCTGACTTAGGACATAAAAGACCATGGCACATTATGTTCCTAGAAAAATTGTATGTTGTATTTGCCTCATTGCAAAAGGTAAGTGCTTCACAGAACAAGCTATGATAGAATATATATGAGTGTAGTGCAGTTTTAAAAAATTACCTTTCTTGCAGACAGAGTCACTGTTAGGCTTTGAGCTGACCAGTTTATAGGCAAGATACCTTTCTTCTGTGTTATTGCCATAGGAAAATCTGAAAAGCTGATAGACCACAGGTAGACTAGAAATATCACAGCCTAAAAAGTGCATAATAAGTAAAGTGTGCCAGAAAAACAGCTTGAATTTGATATTGTCATCTCTTATTCATGTTATTAAATATTGTCATATCTAAGAAACAGCACAGTGGCTTTTGGGTTTTGCCCACTTCTGTTGCACTCATGGTTAGACATAAGGGTCCCTGCTACTGAAATCTTTGTGTTATGTTGTAGAACACGCACAGATACTGATATGATCCATAACTGAAAAACAGGTATCACTTCTTATGGCTAAGCCTTGTACTTAAACACCTTTTGATTTCAGAGGACTCTAAACAGGAGAGCTCTGTCCAGTGTGAGTTAGATGGTTGTTTTGAGGGTTGTTAGGACTCAGTAAAATGCCTCTGGGAGGATGTGTTGGACAGGAGTATGTACCTAATAGTCATGGCTTGAAATCACAGGAACACTCTTGTGGTTTTGCTGTTCTAGGGTAGCTCAGCTGGAGTTTACTCACAAGCTGAAAACCGTCTGAAAACTACTGATTTATTCAAATGTAAATGAGAACCAAACCTAACCACTTTTTCTGAAGTAAATAGTGAGAATAGTATCACAGTTTTGTCAGTGTAAGATAAGTATAAATGGACAGGCTTCATTTTGGTGTGTCATGATAAAAAATTGTATTTTAAGTCTAGGTTGATAGGCATGGATTTTTCTTTTGTTTTATTTCTTGTCAAAATCTTACCCAAAACTTCTTCACAGCTGTTTTTCTTTTGTCAAATGTCAACAGAACCACCAGATATACATATCATTGGGAATCTGCCCTTCAGTGTTTCAACTCCTCTAATCATCAAATGGCTTGAGAATGTTTCGAAAAGGGATGGGCCTTTTATTTACGGCAGGACGCAGATGACGCTGACTTTTCAAAAGGAAGTTGGGGAGGTAAAATTTTGGCATTTTTCAAATATTGTACAGATGCTAAACTGAACAAAAAATTGTTTATATGCAGTCTTTTGTTTGAAACTACAAACTCAGTCATTGTTGACTTCGAAAAGAGAGGAAAAGGTTAGTTCAGTTTTTAGTTTATGTGGCTGTAAATTTGATGAGTTAATTATCTACGCTGATCCTTTCACAAGCATGTAATTTTTTTTAATGTCTTATGCAGGGTTATATTTCATTCAAGTACTCTATCTGTTCTTTTCTGTAGTCTGATTTCTTTAATGTGAACAGATTGCACAGCATTCTTCTGTTTTTAAATGTTTATTCTCTCTCAGTCATTTATGCAATGTGTCATCAGTCTGTTTCATCTCAAGAAATAAATTTATATTTATTTTCTTTGTCCTCTTTATTAAAAATAGTTTTTAAGAAACACCATTAAAATAAGGAAAAATGAAAGATTAGCATTATTTCCAGTTTTGATTAAACACTTAAAATGCAGGGGGTATTTGTCAAGACCATGGAAATTGGCATTGGCTTTCTTGAATGAGACTTGATATCAGAATTAATAATGTATTCTGCCATTCTTGTGTGTTAAAAAAGGCCTTAATTGACTTCTGTCACCACAAGTGCAAGAGCAAATTGATATTTTACTTTGTATTAATAATTTCTCAAAGATGGCCAGACAGATCTGCAGTGTAGTAGTGTTAGTGCCAGATCAGTTGATATTTGGTTGGCTTACTCCACACTGCTTTCAGACTTGAAAGTTTAATTCTATTGACATTGCATGAAACATATAAAACATAGAGAATAGAAAGCTTTTTTTTTGCTTTGCAGTTATGGAAGCAGTCTGGCTTTGAACTAGCATCTCACTTGCATTTATAAAGAATAAAAAGGAAATTCAGCCTGAAAACTGAATTTCCATCATATTATTCCAGTGTTTGTAACTGCTGTTTTTTGTCTGTGCAACCTCAGTATGTATGTTGTTTTAATTTTAATCCTTCAAAGTAAAAATTCAAATAGGAGAATTTTGCTGGTTTTTTTCTTTTTTTTCTCTGTGAAAATTAGTAATAATAATATATGCAAGAGGAATGTCTGCTGTCATTTTTTGGGTCAAAGAAAACCATATTGTGAGGTCATTGCCCTAGCCTTGCAATCAAGATTGAAGTATTTCCAGTAGGTGGCTCTAGAGGACACTAGGGATAAACATTTGGTATGAAATAAACCAGATTTCTTAATTCAGTTCTGGGCTCATTTGGTTTCAGGCATTACAGAATCCAGGTCTGTTTCCCAGAAGGACCTCATGTCATGTGAGGTTAGGCCTTGTTGCAAAATATGGCTGACGAACTGTGATGTAAAATGCAGAGTGATGATAGGTGGGATGCATAGTTTTGTAACAGCAGAAATTCACCTAACGCTGTGTGAGAGCACTCTGTACTTTATTTTGCTGTACCCGACTGCGTGTGTCATTGGTGACATGCAGATTACAGTTCAGCACCCAGCATAGCTCAATTAGGTGCAAAATACCACACACACTTGAGCTCTTGTACTTAAAACATTGAGGAGTTAGAAACACTAGGAAATGGAATATGTTGTTCAAGGTCGGGCAGTGAATCAGTGTTAATTGTTGTTGAGTTTACATTCTGAGATCTCTTGATTCTTGTTCAACACAATTTAAACATGGGTCTTCCTCCAAAGAGGTTTGCATTTCCATTATTGGTTTGATACTGTGGAAAAAAATTGTTTTGAAGGTACTATTATATTTTATGATTAGGAGAAAGAACAGTAATTAGGCTCTGTGTCTTTTCTCCTGACCCTCTGGAATTTCTTGAGGTAACCATTGTGAATTGCTGTGTACAGGCATATTCAGTATCAGGAAAGAGAGAGGAGTGTAATGCAGATAATAGTGAGTTGCTACTGGTATTTTGTGTATCTCTGGATTTATAGTCTTGATAGGGAAATTTCTTATACTCAAAAATTTGGTGTCGTCCCTGGATATTTCTAAGCTAAGAGCCTAAATATCAAAGGAAGTCTGTGTATATGTCATAAGCTCAGCAAAAGCATAAAACAGATCATGAAGTGGAGTGAATTGCTTTATAATTAGTTTGGGTAACTGGCTGTTAACAGTAAGAAAGTGAAACAATGTACTCTTTTGTTTATGGTCAGACTTTGTTTTGCCAATATAACAGGGAACTAAATACCTTTGCCTTTCTTGCTGGTTGTATTTTCTTGCTTTTCTGTTTCCTTGTAGCAGAGCAATGTTGGTGTGAGTTATGTCACACACACCTACTACTGCAGCCCACTCTGTTCTGATATGATATAAATATATTGATTAAAGCTGATGAGAACCAGCAGTTATTTTATATGCTGAATCTGAGGCATGTTAAGGAGGATAAGGCCAAATATCCACAGCAGTAAAAATAGCACTTTTGAGTGTCAAGCAGATAAGTTTTTCTCTATAGTTTAAATTTGTAAAATTGTTATTCACTTCATGGATAAGAACTTTTGCTTTGTCCCAAATTCTTTAGTGCTTAATCTCAAATCTGTCACCTAGGCCAGGTTCTTCCTTACTTTCTTCCTCCACTTAGTCTAAAATTGATCCTCTAACAGGGCCTGTTGCTGTAGAACAGGGAGTAATTGTTTTAAACCAAAAGAGGGTGGATTTAGATATAAGCATGAAGTTTTTTACAGTGAGGGTAGTGAAACACTACAGCAGGTTACCAAGAGATGGGGTAGATGCCCTATGCCTGGCACCCTTCAAGGTCAGGCAGGGCAGGTTTCTGAGCGAGCTAACCCAGGTGCACATGTCCCTGCCCATGGCTGGAGGTTTGACTCGGCTGATCTGTGTATGGGTGCTGTACACAGGCATATTCCTCCTGCTGTGGTTGAAGTGGTTTAAGACCTTATTATCCAGATCTTAAGTTATTCCTTCTATAATTGAGAACAGAACTTACTGCCTGAGACTTGCTAGATGGTTTCTGGGAGAGGTAAAGATAGGTTTGTTTGCCTTGGCGCTGGAAGTATTGCTACAAGTGTTGCCATAGTTCAGTTTCATTTCCACTGCAGAGGTAAGGAAGTGCGTGTCAGATTGCATTGTTAGACTTTGCAGTCTGGGATTTTTTTTTGAAATTATAATTTCCTCTGACACAACAATGAAGGTAGCTTTAAATGTTGGCATAGACAAAAAGAATCCCTGAGCATTCTTTCCAAAAAGTAATTGAAAAGTATTTATTTGCTCCATGCTGAACTGCCTTTCAGAAGAAGTGTTGTTTGAAAAAATGTGGAACTTTGGCAACGGGTTTAGCTTTTAGTTTTCAGGGATGAATTTAATAAGCATGGCAGCATTTTGTGAGTAGGCTTTTCATATGGAACTACATGTTGTACAAATATCACCAGATACGCAAATGGGGGTTTAGTTTTTATTTTTTATTGAGGTGGTAGTAAATAAGAACAGGAATCATCATGATTCTGTTTCTGCGTAAATTAGTGAAATGACCTCTGTAATTTGAGACTAGTTTTACAAGATGCTTTGTATATTAAAATTTTGTTTGTGCAAGCAAAACACAATAAAATGTGTTTCTTGCCACAGAAGTGTAGGAAACCTCAGTTGAGGCTACTGTTTTGTAAAAAAATTCATGAGAAAATCAGAGAATACTTAAATTGAGTTTTGAGTATTAAATGCCCTTACTGTTAGGCATTCTTAATTTATGTAGAGTACACCCAGCTTCCTTGCAAATGTTGTGAGTGTAGACCAGTTAATTATTAAGAACTTTTGGGTTCTAGCTGATCTTGAGTTTATGGAGCTTTGTTTCATCTTGAAGAAGAAGAAAGAGTAGTAATATTTTATACAGAAACAGTGGAAAGAAAGGATTGTGAGAGTACTGTCACCTCTTTTGAATCCTGCAGTCAGAATAGTTTTATTTTTCTCTTGTATCCATATAAAATTCTTTTGACATTCATTTAAATCTACAGAATTTCTAGGATTTCCTTTTCATGTGCTTTTGATTGCAGGACAGAGGTTGTAAATCAGCATGGTATCTTAGTGAAATGCTGCTATATTGGAGAAGAAAATTTTAGATGAACTGGGCATACAATTTGATACAAATTTCTAATTATTGGTGGTTTTTTTCCTTAAATTTGATTATACTGAAAATCAAGCTTTAATATAACTGATCACTTGGTTCAGAATCACGGATGTACATGTTTTGATTTTCCCATAGAGACTTACAGCGAATCCAGGAAGTAACCAACGCAGCAGACTGTCCATCATGGCTCAGCATCTCTGCACTGTGGAAAACTGTTTCATAATTCCAGGTCAAGCCTTTGTTCCAAAGCCAGAGGTAAGTTTTCCTGTATTTATTTGTGGTTTTTGTTAATATGTCAGTCAAGCAATATATCTGATTTTCACTAAGAAACGTTGGTGGCTGCTGTATTGGAACATTTCCATTTTACAAAGTGGAGTGATGTGAAATTCCTGTAAATGAAGCTTGCTTACTCTGAGAAAGTGCTTTTTCTTTTTTTGTTCCTCAGAACTTAGCTTTGACCTTCAGACCTATCTGCAAGGTCAGCATACTTCTTTGGGTATTCTCGAGAGGGAGATTTGGATTTAATGGCAGGATTGGAGTATTTTTGGAAAGCCTGCTATTTCACCGTTCGCATTTATAAAAGTTTCGGAGTTGTGCCTTAAGAATTTGATGGGTCTTTTGAAAGACTGTGATAAGAAAAGCTTTTCATTTGTCACCTTTGTCAAACATCTCTAATTTTACCATATCTATAGTCTTTATGTTTCACCCCAGTCATCTTTAGCATATTTTACTCCCTCCTATTTGCTACAGCACTTCATCACCTATATCCCACTGGTGGTTTAAAAAAGTAACAATCTTTTCTCCCTCTTATGTGTTCTTGAGTGAGGAGAGAACAATCTCTTTGTTGTCCTCTTATCTACTGCCACTGTTTTTTATTAATAGCCATTGTGATTACAGGAATAAAAAATTAAGAAATAAATCAGTATTTTGGACAAGAAGCTTGTTTTATTTTGGTTTGGATTTTTTTGGTAAAAATTTGTGCCTGACTTTACGCGATGTTTGTGTTCTGTGTCCCTAAATGCTTTTGGACATCATAGGCTTATAGAAATATTTGGGTTGAAAGGAAGGTCATTTAGTACCAATCCCATGCAATGAGCAGGAACATCTTCAACTAGATGGGGTTGCTCAGAGCTCTGTCCGATGTGATCTTGAATGTTTCCAGGGATGGGGCATCTACCATGTCTCTGGGCAGCCTGTCTGTGTTTTACCAGCCTCATTGTAAAAAGCTGTTTCCTTATATCTAATTTCAATCAACCCTCTGGGAGTTTAAAACCATTACTACTTGTCCTGTCAAACTGCCATTCTGTTTCAGAAGTGAACTTGAGGCTTCTGAAAGTTCCTCTTAAATGGGTTGGTTCAGCTCTTCAATACATCTCCCTTCCCCTTTATCAGCCTCTCTCTCATAGTCATTTCTGCTTTTCTGGCATATCTCTTCAGAATCTTTGGAAGGTTGTTTTCTCATTTATCACAATGAATTTTAAGGTCTCTGGGTATATTTTGATGATAATTTAAAATTCTGTTAGTATTTTTTGAGCAAGTAACTGTTCAAACATGTTAAATTACTAATTGTGACAGCAGTCTGTTGTGAAAGAAAATGACCATGCTTAAAAAAAAACTTATTTCTTGCTTTGAGGTTTTGGCTTAGGCTTTTTCTTTTTCCCTGTTTCCTAGCTGAGTGGAAAATAATTTCAGTATGCCCTCTCACTGTCAAATATGTGAAATAGTTTTAAGTAAGGCTAAAATTCCAGTTTTATGGTGGGGATTTCTCAGTGGTGGGTACAATTTGAATGCTGATAGAGCTAATGTAGTTAAAAGTCTTGTGCAGACTGTGTTGCAGAATTGGGAAGCTCTACCTGATATTTCCATTTTCCTGTACTATAACACACAGAGTTGTTACAAATATCTTGGTGTAAGCACATCCTAGAGTCAGTTGGTGTTCTATTGAATAAAATACGTAGTAGAGCTAAAGGCAGGCATATTTTTATTTAATATATTTTTTGAGTTAAAACAAGTATTGCTTATATTGCAAAAGCAGAAAATAGAGTTCTTTCAGACATGACTGCCACCTGTTTTCACTATTATTTTGTTTCCTTCAGACTCCTGTTGTAGATTGACCTTCTGTTTTGTCCTTGTTCTTTTAGCTGTAGACTGATGTGGTTTTAGATGTTGCCATTTCTCATAGAATCTGTTTTATTGAAAAACTCTTGCAGCATTCTTGAATGAAATGGCTCCATCCCTAATTTTTGTTTCATAGCTATATGAAGTACAGCTACTTTTTTGTAAAGTTTCAGGAAGAAAAATTTGCAGCATGTATAACCAATGAACATTTTGTTGTGCTCATGGTATGCCATTATTACCTTTTTCTTACGCTCTCCTGTAAAAATTCCTCTTGATTATAATTTTTGCAAACAGATTTAACTGATATACATGGTAGTGGTCATGGCTTAGCGTCATGTCACACTCCTTTTTAAAGGTGGAGATGCATGTTTGTGAGAAGGAATTGTTTACCTCATTTGCTTGATGCATGAATGTTATTTCAACATTTCTATCAGTGTTGAGACGTAAAAGATTCTTGATTAATGGAATGGTGCTGTACAACACTGTGTCTAGGAAAAAAAGAAACAAGCTTTTTGGTCTTAGTGAAGTCTCTGCAATACCTAACAACTGTTGATAGTTGCCTTAGGAATAGTACAAAACAAGCTCCTTGATTAAAATATAGGAAACTCAAAATAGCTATGTAAGAGTAGAATAAAAACAAGGTGTAATGTCATGCTGTATGTGAAAAATGAAGACTCTGTATTGAATAAAAACTTCTTATATATTGAGTGCATAAACCAGTCCGTTTCCCAAATGCTGTAACAGAAGCTCTTTTTCCAACATACTAATTACATACATGTAATGTTTGGGCTCCTTCATGGTCTTTTAGCAAATTTCAAACTAGTACCGTATATATAAATATATACCAAGTTGTTTATAAGTATGTAGAATGAATAGCAGTGGATTTTATTGAAAGACTCATACAGCATTATATTCCTGAATTTAAAGGCCTGTATCATCCCCCTTTTCATTCTTGATTTGGTTCTCACTTAGGGAAGTATTTAGGTAGAACACACTTTGCCAATGACCAATACAAAACAAAATCTGTGTGGTGAAAGACACAGTTAAAGGATTTAAGGTAACTATACAAAATAAGACAGTTAAACAATAAGGAAGATGTCTCTTTATCACTGTTGTATAGTACATTTTATGGTGATGGAATACCTGGGAGTGGGCCTGGAACAGATTCTACAGGAATAATTTAGAGGACTTAAAAGCTTCTTTCAGAAAGTCAGAAATGTAGGAGACAATAAGTGGTTACTGTGTTATTTGAGCTGTTAATAACCACCTTTAGCAAGTGTAAGCCAGAATGTTTACAGATGTTTCTCAAATGTAGATAATTTGGTTTCTGTCCTGTTTGTTACAGTTTACAGGTGTTTTCACAGTTATGGTTACATTTCTCTTGTACTGCTCCTCATCTCTAACATTCCCTGTGTAGTGATAGATTAGTAGCAGTTAGTGAATGTCCTGCACACTTTCCTTTAACAATGATAAATGAAACCCACAGCAGGTGGCAATTTGAGGCAGGAGAGCTGGGTTTGGCAAGAGCTGAATGGTACTGCTGATCCTTCAGCCTGATATGCAGAGTATACAGTGCAGCTAAGGTTTGGAGCCTTGAGCTTTTGTTGTGGATTTGTTTTGGTTGGTTGGTTTTTTTGTCTATTTTTTTATTTATTTTTTTTTACAGAATCAAGTTACCGAGACAATTTAGAATTGAAAATGAAAGGCAGATGTCTGCTTTTTAAAAACCTTTGAATTGGGCTTCTTGGACAAATAGTTTCTGGGTTTTTTACCTTGCATCATAAATGAAATCAAGATAAAAATGTAAAATGCACTATAAAATGTCATATATTATTGAAAGTCTGATTCACTAAACAGAAAGCAGTTAGTTTTTAATCATCTTTGCTGTAAGAAATCGATGCATGAATTGTACAGTCAGTTATGTTTTTAAAATAGTTCCTTTTTCTTCAATAAGTGTTACTTGGGAAGTCAGAAGGAAGGGTTTGAAAAATCAACAAAATAAAGTACTCTTGTAGCAGACAAGTATCTTATGCTATTTTTTCTTTTTTGTGGATGTCCCTATAAAAGAAATACCTTGCATAAGCATAACTGCAATCCAGATATAGGAAAGGTTAAGTGCTATATTATACATTCTTTAAAATAATCAAACTACACTTAACACACAGAAAAAAACAACCCTTGAATGAATAGAAATACTTCAATGGATAGAAATAAGTATTTATACATAGTCCTTCAGGCTGTATCCTGCATTGCTCTCCTGCTCTGTGGATGGGAAATGGTGCTGCTTTGGAGGGTAAATCCATGCTCCTTGCTGCCTTTTAAAACAGGAAGAGCAGAAGATCACACCTGCGATAAGCAGAAACCCTGCTGAGATGAATCCAGTGTAAACTGCTCCTCCCGGTTCATGTTTACTACTCTCTGGAATGGTCTGGTCCAGGAAATTTGAAATAATTTCTCTTGTGTACCAGCAGGTTGGTACTAATCCAAAGATTCCTGCAAGAATGAAGCAGATTCCTCCAGCAAAAGAAGCGTTATTTTTGCTGTCAGTGTCCCCTCCCAGCCTCGTGCATTTCATCCCGACGGTAGTGATGCAGATCCCAAAGGCTGATAGGATACACGACAGTACCATGGTGGTCCGTGCAGCCTGGATGTAGACGGGCAGAGAGAGAATGGAGTATTTCAGGGTGCAGCTGAACATCCCAGTGCTGTACCATGTGCAGTCCATCCAAAGTCCTTGCATCTGTGTTATAGCTGTTATGATATTTGAGCCAACGTCTGCATTTACCTTCCAGTTTGGTAGCAAGGTGGCTGCAATATCTCCAAAAACACCAAACAAAGCCAGAATAAAAGCAAAGAACTGCAGGCTTGCTGATGCCATGATGGTTATCTTCTGTCACCTTTTGTCTGCCTTTCCTCTCCTGGAAAGGAGTGACTGGGAGCTTCGTAGCCAAGCTGTGGCCGTCTGTGTAACAGGGAGGAAAGGAGGGGAGGAGAATTTGAGGGGGAAAGGAAAAGAAATCAGCAAACAAAAAAAGCTTGCATTTAAAATTAGAGCTATCTGAATGAATATCTGAATATGACCCTGCAGCAGCTGAGCTGCTGTACACAAGGTACTTGAACAGAGACGATGGCAAATGGACAGTGCTTTAGAATTGCTTGTAAAAAGGAGCTGCTGCCCTTTCATACATGATTGCAAGCCATCAAGCAAAACTTATTTTACTGCAGTTGGTTTTGGTAATAGCATAGAGATTGCAGGCTTACTACACAAATACACATGGTAAATGAAGCACTAGAAACTTGCAGATTAGAAGTCATTGTGGTAGGAAAACACTCTGATAGAAAATATATTGTCCTCTTCCAGGTACCTTGTTTAAGTATGTTGATAGCTGTTGTCAGCTCCTGTTGACTTTTTTATAACAGTGGGTACTGTTATACTATGTCTTATTTAAAGTATGATTAATGGTAACCCCTTATTTCTGGTTTTTTAAATATTACCCATTCATCTTTTTTATAAGTGTTACAAAATATCTTGGCTTTGGAGGAGAATAAAATGGAATTTAGTTTCTGCAGCATTTTCACAGTTAGTCATGTGACTTTTCTAAATCAATATTTTTTTAATTTCATTTTTATTTAAACTTACCAGTTTTTTATTTTCAGTGATTTCTGTTCCTTGACTTAGAGCAGCAGTATTTTGCAAGTCATAAGAGTGAATATGATCTTCTTCTGTCCCTAGAATAATGTTTTTAATACTGGTATTAAACAGCTCATTTGTGGAAGTGCCTTTTTTGAATCAGTCACCTGTCTGAAATAATTTTCAAATTTGCCATGAAGTAGCAGTTTAAAAAAATTCATTAAAAAAGCTCCTTGCTATTCTTTCATAAGGAGTCCAATTTCATTTGACAGATGAGAACATTTTAAGCAGTATGATAACTGTGCAGCTGGGAAGACAGAACTGCTGCTGTCGCATCAGCTGGGCTGTTGGGATTGCAGATGCAGAACAGTGATTTGAAACCTCTGAGAGGAGGATTAGAAAGCTTTGCCTTTTGCGTGGGGCTGTATAATTGGCAAGTTTTGTCTTTTATCAGTGGTATACAAAGGGCAGGCTGCTTCTTAGAAAACATGATCCACACTTTCTGTCTAAACATGTACAATGATATTAAAATTGGTCCTCAGCATTAGAAATTTTTGAAAAGCCATAATAATAAGGGATAAAATTAAAATAAGGGGAATACCTGTAGCATTGTACTCCTGTTTCAGTTCATTATACATAAGGCAACCAGGTTTTGATCAATATTCTATCACTCTTTTGTGGCATTTCTGAACTAACTAATAATTTATCCTTTGTAAGTATAATAATGTTATCCTCTATTATAATATATGGTATAATTCTCTATATTCTCTCTATATATGTAGTTTATATATTTATACTCTTATAGTGTACTTATTTCAGGTCATTGTTCAAGGATTTGCTAACTCTATCTAGTATATTAAAAATCCTTAAAGTTAAGGTGAGAATATTAGCAGCTACTCATTGTTAAAAACTTATTTAAAAGTCCTGCCTATTTCCAAATCCCTTCAGTTTGTTCAGGCTGGGAAGAGATGTTCTGGCAAATACCTATCATTGCTGTACAGGCCCATGGGAAAGATGGCTTAACTTCCTTTTACAGAAGGAACTGACAGGTCTGGGTAGCTCAAAACTTATTCAAAAATTCATTCATAGTCTCATTCATATTCTGAAAGAGCTAATTAGTACTCTGAGTCAGCCTTTTTAATTGCTTCCTTTTTAAAATATCAGTATATAAAAACACGCAAGCATAAACACAAAACACTGCAAATGGTAGCCATACATTACATTTAATGGGGTGAACTGAGTTAAAGGCATGATAAATTCAAGCATAAGCACTACAATTGTAATTAAAAATAGTTATGTTTCATTCTTGTTTGAGTAGGACTTACTGCTGGTTGTGAAGTCTGAGATGTTTTCTTCACTGTAGATGTCCTGGAAAATGCAGTTTCTCTTGAATGGAACTATCCCTTCTCATATAAAACTGCATTGGCATGTATTAACAAAATTTCTTGGAATGTTGTTTTTTTCTGTTCTCCACAGCAAGTGCATTACTGCTGTTTGTTCCCTCTCTTAGTTTCATCTACCCGAGAATAAAGGAGTACTTTGTTTAATGAGTTTTGTTTGAAAAACACTCAGTAAGGGAAAGCAAAGAGATTATGGAATAAAACAGACGGCGGCCCTTAGTCCTAAATACATAATGATATCCAGGTTCTATGATGGAAAGTGTGAACAGTGATTAAATGGAGTAAAATCCTGAGAATCCAGAAACTGTAGATTTACAGACTGAGGAGGAATCATTTGAGTTGTACTGAGAGCCAGAGAGTTTGTTGTTTGTCAGTTGTTGTTTTTTTCATCACAGATAATCTTATTAAGAGTTTAAATTTCCTGGAAAAGAACTGTGCAATTTATTTTAATTTGTAATTGGAACAGCAGGACACTTCTATTCAACTGCAGGCTTTGCTTATCTGTTCCTGGGAGCTTTAGTCTTCCATAGGTTATCCTTTAACTTATTACCTTTGTGTAAGGCTGTATAAAAGAATAAAGGAATAAAACTACTGGTAAGGCTTCCATGGTAAATGCAGAACATCAGAGAAGTGGCCTCAACAAGTTGTTGTGAGAAATCAAGAAGCTGGGAAGCAAGGTCTTGCTCATTGCAGCACTGATATACCCACAGGTTCTGTACCTGACTTTGGGTCTCTTGTGATTCTGTTTTTGAGCCTGGTGTGAAGGGAGTTACTGCAGAGCTGTTCTTACACAGAAATTGTTTTTATTAGTGCAGAGGGATAGTTACTTTCTGCTGGAAATGAGCCAAAAGTAAACTCTGATCAGAAAAAGATGGCTATGAGTTGCACATATCTGGTGTTAGACCTAACATTTGTTTGTGGTAGACAGATAAAATGCTACTGAATACTTGGATTGTGGAAGTGCTGGCTTAGAACTCTCTCAGTAGGATCTCAAGCAGTCTGTTTTAATGAAATTGTAATGTGTTCTACTTCAGTTTTAGTTCCCTATGAGTAAATTACATCTCAAGGAATGGTTATGTGGGTTTGCTTTTAATACAGCCCTGTTGCAAGGTACATGTATTGCCCATTATGAGACCTTTGTTGTCAACAATTAGTAAAAATTGTCTCATTTAAGCTTACTCTGATTTAGAGTGTTGATTTCATTAGCCAGGCAGCAGACTTGTGTGAATTAAATTGTACTCTGTTATGTGTTCCTCCTACCCTACCAGAACATAAACCTTCATTGTACAGATACACTAAAACAGTAAGGGGTGAATAATTGCTGTACTGTTGACAGTTTGGGATGTATCAGTTGAATGATTTTCATATTCATTATTTTGTAAGACTTGAGTGTTATTTTGTAAATATTTCTAACATACTTGGTGGGGTGAAAAGTGTTACTAGTAAAATTATCATCAAATCAACTTGTGTATTTTAAGTGCTCTTGTGTACTCTATTGGCTTTCATAATTCTACTCTCTATTAGGTGCATATTAAAAGGTATGGGGAAAATAGCATGTATGATTTTAAAGGAGTGGCCATTTACAAATGAAAAGCTTTCCCCTGTATCTGTTGCTATAGTAACCAGGCAGCTTTCCTGGGGTCCAAAGAAAACAGCGTCTATAATGGAGCTGAGGAGGGCTGTGTTTTGTTTCAGAAGCAGAAATTATTCCCTTCTGGCCTTGCCATTGCAAATTGAGCTGTTTGGCTCTGAAGCTGTACACTGTATCTAGATTATGTGCTTTTTTCCTCTAGAATTTTTTGTTAGAGATGTGATTCTAATGCCCAAATAGCCCTCATTTCTCACTCATGAGCATTTCTGCAGAATTTAGGTGACTAGGTGATACCACATGGGCTCTGATTATTTTCTTACCCCTCATTTTCTAAGGGGTAATACCTTGTTACATTTCCTTAGCAAAATGTATGTAAACATATGCATGTGCCCTTAGTATTTCTGTTCAAGGAGCTGCTTTCACATGTGAAGTATGTATTTGCTCTGTTCAAAAAGATTGACTTTTCTTCTACTCAATGTGAACACATTTTTTTCTCTATCCCTGTGGTCTTCCTGATAGGAGCAACCCGTGGCGAAGGCAGACACTCTGAACACTTGAAAAATTAGAAATCTGCTTTGGGAAATAATTTGTTTGTTTTGCTGCAGATTCAAAATGTCAAGTTTTTTTGTCACCTGATTTTCAAATAAATTTTTGTGCTTCACATTTCAGTAATTTTAAGTATTTTTAACTCTAGCTTTCAGAGAAGGTGAACAACTAAAGAAAAACACTCCAGTAATATGTACTTCGGATGAACAGGGCTAACACTGGAAACTTGCTATGGGTTTTTCTTCAGCAGCACCATTAATTGGTATTTTCTTTCTCTAGCCAATATTTTTACTCAGCTTTGTAAGTTCTGTCTATGTGAAAAACTTACGTTGTTAAGCCTTTACAATTCCTTTGAAATTTGTGTTCTAGAAGCATTTGTACTGCATAGATGTAGTTAACAGCTGAGCTGTTCCCCTGGAAAGAACAAAATGGATGGATGGTACCTTTGTGTCAGATTATGTCCACATCAGAGGTTGCTATGAGCCGTTTTGGTTGAAGCAGTAGGAGAAGCACTTTCTGTTTTGAAGTACTCTTGTGTTTTGGGTTATCTCGGACAATTGGTACACTGAGACTGTGTTCAAGCAGCAGCTGTTCTTTGGTCTGATTGTGCCTCTTTTTTTCTGTCAGAACTAGCACATGTGATGTTGAATTCCTGTTCTGTGAGTGCCAGTAGTGACTGTCAGATCTTTTTAAAAAATTCAGTGATTGTCTGTCATTTTAGAAGACTCTTTTTAATAAGAGACTAAATATTTTTGAACATCTGGCACTTACAAATTTATACAGTACTTGTACACATTGTACCAATTTTCAGTGTGCTTCTCCACAGAAATTTTTCCTTTTTTGTTGTTTTTAATATCTAGTTTGGAACATCAGCTGCTTTATTCATTGTTGTGCAGAACTGGAGTTTTAGTCCAGCTCCTAATTTTTAACATAGAAGTCTGGATTCAGAAATTTTCTGTATAATAGTGTCTCTATAATTGCATGACATATATATATATATATATATATATATAAAGAACCATAAAGTGTGTACATATTATTTCGTTCTGTTTTCAGACAGAGGGCAAGTGACTGTTCTGTGAACCAGTATGTGAGGACTGTAAAAGAACATATACAAGCTTATCTTCATGGAATCATTCAAACATAATTTTGGATGAACTGTGATACACAGTGTAAATAGAAAGTTGTGTGGTGACTTCAACTGGGTGCACTTATGTCTACCTACCATTCCTTTAAATAGACCAGAAATCTTAATACGTTAAAAAGCAATTCCTTGGCTTACATTTTAGAAAAGCCCTGGAGCAAGAGAAAACATATAGGGAATGGGTTTGATTTCTCATTATAATACCAATTTTCTCCAGCTGCCCTTCAGCCTGTATATCAAATATTATCTAATTTGTGTATTATGTCAGAATTATCTTGTGGAAGGATCTGAAGACAGAAGTGCTAATTACTTTACAGATTACATGGAAGTTGCTCTAAATGGACGAAGTGCCATGGGGGTAAAAAGTACCAAGTACTAATGGCATGTGAACTAATTGGAAATATGTAGATAGCTAAAACTAAAATTCTGTAGGGTCTTGAAAGCTAAAGCCAATCTTTATATTCCATACCATGACAATAGTCACTGCACAGCTGGCTTACCTGCTGCGAGAATGCCTTCCTGTGTTGTGCCTTTTTGCTGATGTCTAGCCAGGTGACTTAATGTGTCTCAGAGGAAGATGTCTGCCCCAAGTTATCTTTCTTTTCCATATAG
This sequence comes from Polioptila caerulea, assembly GCA_013397295.1. Classification (NCBI taxonomy): domain Eukaryota; kingdom Metazoa; phylum Chordata; class Aves; order Passeriformes; family Certhiidae; genus Polioptila; species Polioptila caerulea. The sequence goes on from VYXF01011195.1 coordinate 22,860, forward strand.
GTGGATGTGGCTGTGGTGCATTTCACTCCATTGGTGCAACCAAAGATACAGCAGCCATTTGAGCTGGTACAAAAAGTGGTTCAAAGTGTTTTTCAGTTTAGAAGAAAATACTGCTTCCGTGGAATTGAGTAAGTATTTTTAATGAAAAATTCCCAGGTAATGTTTTTGTAAATGCATCAGCTACTAAATCAGCTATGCATTTGATTTTATTCTTCCAATTTTAAATTTGTTGTCATAGTTCATCAGATCTTTCCATTTCAGAATGGTTTCTGGACACAAAAGTATGAGGTTAATATCTAATGTACTTATGTAATAATTATTTGTGCATTTTTATTAGTGAAGTTAAAGTTGTTAAAAATCACTAGGATAAAGTGGTGATCTTTTCAATAGTTTGTTTGTCTCAGAAATGAAAAAAACCCAAGCCAACCCAACCACAAAAACTTCCGAATATTGAGTTTAAAAACAAAAGTATCAAAATCCAGAAGATTTTGATGGCAGTGTGAGGAGAATGTCCTCTGTAGGAAATTCTGCTTATTTGGGGGTAATGTCAAAAGGTCAGATTTTTGTTTCTGTGCTTGTCCTTTTATGTAGTTCTTACTGGCTCTTTAAAAATCCCAGTGTCTTACTGAGGGAATTTATTAGGTTCTCTGATGTGAGAAGCCTGCAGTCTCTTTGCCAAGGATCCTGTTTAAACTCCAACACTGCCATGTATCTGACTTAGTATGGGCAACCCCAGCATTCAGCACTGTGGAAAGTGTGACTGAGATGCTCTTAGGACTAGAGGCATCTCCTGCAGCCTGGGCTCCCTGAATGTTGCTGGGCATGTTTTTGGCCCTGATGCAGTCTAGAATTAGGGTGGATATTTCCTTACTGTACTACAAGCCTTCTGTGTCACAGTTTGAAAGGTGAACAAAGAATTTTGCATCTAGTTTTGGGCTGTTGGGTTCTTTTTCCTTGAGGCCGTGAATGCCATTGTTGTGTGGGATGCAGACATTGGATCTAAAATGCCTACAGATTCCTCTGTGTTAAAGTTTGAGTATGCATTTGGAAGTGTTTAAAAATGAGGTGTCCAAACTCTAGACTGATTTCTTTTTGACTTAAAGGGTGGTGGTGGTTTTCTTTCTTTTTTTTTTTTTCCTTTTTTTCTACTGTGAAGGAATGGTTTCTCTTGACAATGTAAGCAGAAGGCATGTGCAATCAGCGTATCTATGTTATGTACAACATTCTTACCAAAGTTTAAAAAAACCCTCCCAACTTTTGTATAATCTCAAATTGCTAATAACTGCTTTACATTCTTTTGAGGCAAGGAGGGGGAATCTGAACTTTTGGACGTCACATATTCCCCTAGCAGCTTATCATACCTTAGCCCTAGTGTGCAGCTAAGAAACACAATCCTCTTATTCTTTAGCTGACCTGAAAAAACAGCAAATTTTGGTGCATAAAAAAAGCTGTTAAGTTCATTATAAGGTTCTCTGTTACACAGACCGTATAAAAACAAGGCAATGGAATCACTTTATATTTGTGTATGAATTCTGGGATTTAAGGTGTGAAATATAAGATTGCACTATGAAGCCCATATTATAGTTTGAGTTGTGGTTCACAGACATTTATAAGATGGTTCATAGTCTGTAAAAAAGAAAAAAAGACTAGGAAGACTTCACTCCAGGTATATTTTTTAACTGCAGAATCAAAGGAAAGAGGGATATTGAAATAAAAATTGATTCATTTTAACCTTGCTGACCTAGATGCTGAACTAATGGGAAAGTTTTGACAAAGGCCTGAAGTAGCACATACTTCAAAACAGGTTTCCCAGAAGTTTCATTTTTCACTTATACTTTTAAACCCCTTCTTAACTTTGTGTTCTATGCACCCACCAGAAACCAACTATCATTACTTGTACAAAACCTTTTGACTAGTTTGTCCAGGCAACCTGCCAAACACATCCATGGGGGGAGGTGTGTGTTACTGTATTAGATGCACAACATTTTTAGGTATTACGTTTGTAACATAGAATTTAAAAAATGAGAAATGCCCATGAATCATGTGCAGATTTTTTTGCCTTTCTGGATTGTTTTAGACTGAAAACTAATTACTAATTACTGCTAATAAGAGCTAGTCCTTTCAATAGTTCACACGAATGTAGTACATATTTTTGTGTGACATTAAATACTTACCTAATACTCTTCATTCAAATTTAGAGAGGTGAGCTAACACATCTGGCCCCAGAGTAAATGTACTGATATGCCTATCTATGAACAATGACAAAGCTGAAAGCAAAATCTAGGACTCCTGCCACATTCTCCCACATTCTAAATATTAAAAAATTGAATGGCAATTAAATACTCCTTTCCTCTTTCTTGGCTTTTTTTCCTGACATTAGAATTAGGATATTAATGACAAGTGATAACTGTCTTTTCCATTGGAATGAAACAGTCTTAAAGAAAATTATATTTTTTTTAATCTGATTTTTTTGTGCAATTTAATTTGTTCCTGCTTTCTAAATATGAGGCTAATTCTAAGAAGGCTCTGTGCTTGTATCCATACCCAAAGGCCTTCTTAATGTTAGCAAACATGAACATACATGCATATGTTTAGTTTGTAATGTATGTATGTGCTTTCCTATGGTGTCATAATTTGCATTTGCAGAAAAAGGACCCTTACATGTTTCCATTGCTCAGATAATGAGGCATGTTAAGAGTGCCAGAGCTAAACTAGCAACATAATTAATATAGGTTTGCTATTAATTCCACATTACTCTTAAGGAAAATGTAATTGTCCATCTGAATTGCTGAAATTTTTCTTCCCCCTGTATCTTTTAGGACCTTGTTTCCTGAAAATGGACGCCTGAAAAGAACAGAACAGCTGATGATGACGGCAAATGTTGATCCAACTCTGCGTCCTTTTCAGCTCTCTATGTCACAGTTTAGAAACCTGTGCAATGCATACAGGAAAATGTGTGATGAAGACCCAGGCCTTTTTGTGTTCAACTACAGAGAAGAACTACGGCAAAAGAAGATGAGAAGAAGTTTAGTTGAAAGTAGTGGTCAGCCTGAACAGACTGAAGAGGAAAATCAGCTGTAACAGCACAAGTCTGATTTGTTTTTATTAGTTTTAACTCCTTGGTCTACAGGTGTTGACTCAGTAAAAGAAGGTTTAGATGGTCCTACATCTGGGCAGATATGAAAGACCTAATTTTGAGAAAGTGGTGCAGAGAGAGGACATCTCTCTCTATTCCATTCAGCTGCAGAAAAAAGGGAATAGGCAATTCAGGTTCTTTCTTACTTCAGAGGAAGGGCTAGAACACATACCAAGAAACAAGGTACGTTGTGAGACAGGTAATTAGGTTGCAATACTTCTGATATAATTGAATTTTGTATGAAAGATCATGCTTTACTGAAATGGAAGAAAAATACTTTTCAGACATCAGCATATGTGATGGTGTTTGGGTTTTTGTGCTTTTTTATCCTGGAACATCCTACTGTGCAGAGTAATTTAAAAACAGCAGCCAAGACTTATAAATACACTCAAGTGACTGGCATATGGGAGGATAAAGTGCACCAATTGCCTCAAGGTCTGCTAATACTCTTCTCATTTATGCAGAAGCAAAGAGTTTGGGATTTAAAGCTCCAACTACAGAAAAGCAGCACAATAAAAAGTAGAAAACATGGCTAAGTACAATACTTATTTGTCTTTTACTGTACAGGCTCATAGAGAAAATAAAAAATACAGTCAAATAAAAGATTACAGGCCAAGCTTTGTTTTTGTATTTACACATATGTATAAAGTATAAACAGCATTGAAACATACAAAAATGAAACTTCTGCACTGTTGTGCACTAAAACACATTGAAATAACTTAATTGTGCTTTAAATAAAGCAAACATGAAAACCAAAGAAATAAAATGCCCAAGGTATTGAAAAATTCAGTTTGCAATGCTACTTTCCATTGTAAACCCCTCTGCCACTCACTAGCACCTTTTCCACATTACTTAAAATATTAATGAGGCCATCCCCAAGAATACTACATCATCTTAATAACTGCTTGAAAGGGATGAACTAATTTACAAACTTGGGCCAACTTAATCTATTTTTGATCCACAATAAATTAAAATAACTTAAGAATCCTTTACAGCTGTTTTTGAGCAAAAATGTATTAGTGCACAAAATCAGATAGTAGTTTTCCTGCAGATTCCATGAATTTACTTGTTTTAAAGCAAAATGTTTGTTGAATTTTATGTGGATTTCAAATGAATGTTTTAATATAGTGCTTAGAAAGCTAGGATTTTCCATGCCTCTCTACAGCTTCATAAAAACAGTCCTCATTAACTACAGATGTTAAACTCTGGACACTAAATTCTCTCTCTAAAATAGAGTTCAGATCCAGGTTTGCAGCATCAGAGTGGCTGTCAAGGGATTGGTAACGTTCTTGCATTGCCATTAGAGTTCCTCTGTTACGCTTTGTGCTGTTTACTTTTCTCTTCACTGGGCAGAAATGGCCCCGCACGAGCTTTGGATGCTCTTGTCTCTGAAAGCCGTCTGCTTCCTCATTTTCAGCAGCCTGATCCTGTTCAGAGTCAGCACTGGGTTCCTCTGAAATCTTGAGCCGCTGGAACTGTATTTCAATGTCTTTTGTGGGGCTGCCTTTCTTCAGGCTCCGATAGTCCTCGTCGTCGTCGTCATCGCTGAGAATATCCGATTCTTTGACAAGAACATTAGAAAAGTCAGATGCAGTGCTCTCTGCGTGTTTATCAGGAGATGAATTTTTGGGCTCCTGGATGCTCTCAGAAGTGTGGCAGCTGCTGCTCTGAGTGCTGCTGCTTAGGCTGCACTCATCAGAGTCCTGGAAGGTGCCTTTCCCCTGGTCACTGTTCCACTCACTGCTGGATGACTTCTTCAGTACCTTCAAGGATCTCGTGGAAGCTGTGCAGAGTAAAAATGCAGGTTTATTTTCTTCAGCAAAAAACTTGGTTATACCTTTTATCTTAATATCCCACTTATGATTATGATGGACATAATCATTCCAAGTCAGATGTGTCAGCACTCTGATACTGACAGTGTGCTCCCATGTCACAGTTTTCATTACACCTATCCCAGGGCTCTGTACTTTCCTTCATGTGTAATGCGTATAAAATCCTCCCAAAAAGTGTAATGATAAATTACACACTTCTGCAGAAAGAAAGACTGGCTTGGGCACCCCAAGCACTGAAGGGCCCAGATGTAGGCAGGAGTTGAACTCTTCCAAATTCTTTGATGTTACGGGGATTTTACAGAGGACTGATCTGATAGAGAACTTGAAGTATTAGTAACTACTTATTTAACTAAAATGTTCTGAAGCCTGTACTTAATTACAGTATCAGTTGGGATGCAGATCTAGTGCACTGAAAGAGGCAGGACCCCTGCCTTTTACCAGTTGTTCTAGCTATAAATGTTATTAGGGCTGAGTTACTAAAGGGAACCCAGAGGAAAGAACACTAATACTCTATACCAAAGGATGCCTGTTCCTTCCCAGCAAAATTAATTTGGTCCTTATTAAGTCTTCTCTGAAGAGAGCTAATGACACATCACAGTGTGGGGATAGGGGATAGCAAGTCTGCTTATCTCCTCTTTTCCATGTCTCACACTGAGTGGTAGAGAAACTACTCCTGCTCCAGTCAAAACAAAAAGAAACAGGATTTGTAGGTTTGACACATGGCAGTCTATGGTCATGGTAATAATTCAGAACACCCTACCAGCACGAGACACTTTAGTTTTTCACTTGAGAAAGTTCTTCTTACCCAGTTTGGCTGTTGCAGGTACACGATTCTTAAGTGGGACGAGGCGATCTTTACATTTTTTCTCCAGTGGTAGCTCACATTTTATGTGACGTCTGAAATTCTCCCGCAGAATAGAACGGATGACCTTCACAATGTTAGTCTTGTTCTCAGAATCACTGCAGTTTAAGAAAACACAGAACTTTATTTTCCTCCCTGAAGTAAGACAGTGGGATAAAATTTTCGCACTTCCTTTCTGCTGATGGGCTTTAGTACAGTGTTTTGTTTTTTTTTAAAAAAGCTTGCTTTAGTAGTGGGTTTACAGCTACCATAAGATGATAGAATGTTCTGGGTGGGAAGGGACATTAAAGATCATCTAGTTCCAGCCCCACTGCCATGGACAGAGACATCATAACAGTGTTAGACATTTTCACACCTTGTGTTTTGAGATCTTGATTACTTCCTCTTAGAAAATGACTAGAAAGGTAAATTCTGTATGAGGCAATCACCACCTTAAGTTGTCTTTATGAGAAAGTAATCTCTGTTAACCAGCTGAGAGTCTGATAAAATCAGTTACTTTGCCCATACCATACTGGAGGCTTGTGTTCCTGTATCTGCAGATTTCTGACACTGGATCACTGCACCTAATTCACCCATTTGAATTTGTTATACTTTATGCAGTTAAAGACTGGCATAATGCCTAGCTTCAAATAAAGAGTGCCACTTTGAAACTCCTAATATAAAGGTCACATGGGAGAAAATATTTTCTCTTTTTTAAATTTTTTTAAGTTCCATTAATGTGATTTGTGAAATACAACCTTCATGTAAAGCTTACCTGCTGCACAACTGAAAAACTGTTTCTGGCCTGCCTTCTAGTTCTGACTTGGTGTGAATCAGTTCCCAGATACAGCTGTTCTCTGTTCCTGTGCATGGAAGGAAATGTTACTTTTGCATACACACCACAAAACCTTTGGCATTAAAAAGACCAGGGCAGAGCTCCTCCACTTTCCTGAAGGCAGTGTTAACTCAGTCACGTGTGGAGCTACAGAAGATCTCACCCAAGGTGTAACCCAAGAGAAAGTCCCCTGTGCTCTCTTGCAGCAGCCTAGCACTGCCTTTGATAACTTCTCTCTTGGAGAGTTGTTTTCCACCATTCTTGCTGCTTCTCTCTGTCTTCCAGCCTTAACAGGCCTTCACCCAGGTGTGCTCTAAAGACCTCGTGATACTTTACAGAACATACAGAAGTGGATAGGACTATAGATCAGCTTTAATAAGCTCAGAGCCCTTTACTGCCACAAATTACAGTCACCTTTCCCCTGTTTGAAAAAACATGAGGATCAGCACACACACACAGCACCAGCATGTCACCAGGATGTCAACTATGGTAAACTACCTGCCTTTTATCGGGAATTTCCATTCTGTCATTCCTTCACATCAAGCTACATCTCCCTTAATGCACAGGAGAAGGCAACATACCAAATGAATAAAGTCTGTATTAAGCCTGTACCACTTGAGTGCAGAGACAACAGTGCCTGGATGGTATTTTCTCTACACCTGCTTGTTTTCCAGAGACTCAGAAAGACATCTGGAAGAAGCAGTATTACAGAATCCCAGAAAAGTATTCAGTCCTAAAGTATTTACTGCAAGAGAGTTACCTGCTGTGTTCCCCAGTCGAACTTGAAGAGCAGATAAAGGAATCAGCCAACGAAATTTAAATGGATCCAAGTCACCATAATTATGTGCAGCACGAACATTAGTAGGCTGTAAAAAAAAACACAGGATATTTCTAAGAAGTAGAAAAAGTGATGGTGTTTTGTGCTACTCGTAAAAGACCTGCCTTTGAAGAAAAACTAAATTGAATAAACTTTCCTTCACTACCTTAAAATGAACTTGTAAAAGTAGTTGACACGATGAGAGACAACCTTTGGAATTCGTAATTGTTTCAACTTTTAAAGGCATTTGATTTTAACGGATAAAAATAATACTTTGCCTCTAAGTACCACCAGGGGAGAAGTTTCCTATGAAAGAACATGCAGGCTGTCAATTAGCAGAATGCATTAATCATGTAGCTGCTGCTGCTACTTTTAGAGCCCCTCCATCTGTTAAAATGAGCATGGTGCAGTGTATCACCACTGGTACTTGGAACATAAAATTTGCTACCTGACTTCCACATTTCTGGTCTGAAAGTGGGTACAGAGAATGTTATGTCTATGATGCTCCTTTTCCTTTCCTTCCAGGGTAATCAAGGGTCTGTAAAACAAAGGTCTTTCACCTACACCCTGTGGTAAGATAGGCCATCATAAATGCTATCTGGAAGAATTAGTGATTTCTGCATAGCAATGTTTCATATTCCACTTGATAAAATTATTGTGGGGCTCATACAGAAGATGATGCTGCTTACTAAATAACAAAAAATATTTATTGCTATACAGACACCGAGCACTTGTTTTAGCAGGATGGCCAGAATTCCAGCAAGGGAAAGTGGTGTTTCACCTCAGTCACTCCCTCTTTAACACCCCTATGGTTCATCTCACGTTGCAGTAAAACCATAAAAACCCACCACCTCCAGTGGCACCAGACTTACAATTTTCTTTTTCAGTTTGTAGTTCTCCTTGTACACCAGTATTACAGCCCTCTTAAAAACTGAAAAGAGAAAAAAAAAAAAGGAAAATTGTTAATTATAGGCATAATATTACAATATTCAGTGAAATTACTATCTTAACTGATTATTATAGTCATGGGAATATGAAGGATGAGCTAAGCAAACATTGAAAAGCATTTGCCCTATGCTGAGATGGCAACTGGGTTTTTCATCCTGCACTTTCATGCAATGGCAGTATTCTTCCCTCAGATTTTGTTCTGAACATTTAGGATGAAGCAATTCTGTACATTTATTCTGAAACTACCAGAAACTACCTATCTCCTGTAAGTCTTCACTTAAAAAAAAATACAGAAGATGTAGGTTGGATGTAAAAATTTTCTTTCTGGACATTTTCAAGTAGAGCGAAGGGCCTGTGGCAGGAGAGTGCTGTGAAGGACACAGTCTGTTCTTCCTGCAGTTCAGCAGTTTGTTCTTCTGTTTGAAGCATCCTCCCCCTAACCATGCTTCCCAGGGAAGGAGTGCCCTGAGAAAGAGAAGTCTGTCTGTCATCAACCTGGTGTTCTTCTGAAGGTGTTTATCCACTGAAATATTAATTTATATATTTTTTTAAGATATATACTCGTGTTTGTATGCTCTCATTTCCATATCAAGTTTCAGGTTAAAATAATCTGGATGGGGATTTCAGTGCAGTAGCTGTAAAGCAAGTTAGTCTGAATTCACAAGAGTAGAATAAATCAAGATTTTCCCACAATCCTCCTTTGAAAGCTTCATTTAACAGATTGTTCTAAAGACTAATATTGCCTCTTGAAAATCACTGATTTCCATAGTTTAAATATAGGCAAGACAGCAGCTGAGGGTGGCTCACAGAGCAAACAGTACCAGCCGGCAAATAAATAGAAACTTTTTCCATTTTAGGAAAATAGAACTATGTATTTTGTCACATATAAGTCCACCCTAGACATCACATGACTACAGGGAAGGGAGTCTGGGGCTTTTATCCTGCGAGAAGATCTAATGTGGCAATCTTTAGATTTGAAAGCACAGAATCCTTAAGGAAGACACTTACCAAACACCGTAAGTTCAAGGTCTTTCCTTGCTTTGCCCAGTGACGGGAAAGGATTCAGCCAGGTAACTGTAGAGTGCATCAGAAGTTCTCCCATTGAAAGCTCTGTCACCTGTATTAAATTGTAACAGTAGATAACATAAACAGTATAAATATATATATATCAGTGACATCAATAACTTTATGGATGTATGTTTTCTGTATTTATGTATAGAAAGAGATCTTTACTACAGCAGGAAAAGTGTGAGTAATCCCTTTTTTTTAAATAGGTAACAAATATACAAAGTAATAGCCCCTTAGTTATGGAAGCTGGGTAGAAGTTCTTACTATTAATAACTCAGAAGAAGATGAAGCTGATCGGATAACCTTACACTTTCCATATAGCCAATTATGAACTGCCTGATTTATTAGCTGTAAATATCTTTAATTTCTATAGAGTAATTAGTATTAATGACACTACCAATGGCAGAATTAATGGAGGTCTTGTACTCTGAGGCTTCTTTTTCTGTGGGACGCAACATAATGCTGAAGAATATCACGGGCTGTCAAGTTTTGTTTCCCCATAAAGGATGAGAAACCAGGTATTCAACAGGGACAATTTGACTTTTACTAGCAGGAATGAAACAACTGAGATGACATCTCTCGTATCTGATATCCAACTTTACAGATTTGATCTGCTTAGTAATTGTTTGATGTAAATGGCCAAGTTGAGGCCTTGCTGCCCCAGTTCTGGGAATTGACTGCACACTGTCTGTATAACTAATGGGTTTTGCTCTGACAAATACCCATGGATGCCTCAGCACTGGAAGTGTAGAAAATGAGAATAACAGACCTTAATGTGAAATCCCTTGAATTGCCATTTTCATTTATATGGGTGAAAAAATATGTTAAGAACTTAAGAACTCAAAAGCATAAAATCTGAATGCCTTGGGGCATGGATAATCTCTGCAATGTTTTGACAAGAGGGGGGGTTTTCCTACTGAGAAAAATACTGATATCTACTCCTGCTTGCAATTCCTGTCAGTCCAGAATGCGGCTCTGGCAGCTGCCTGAAAACTTTACCATAACCTACTGACAGAAAGAAATTTGACAGGCAGATACAAAACAGAAGTCAAAATATTAAAGGAGAAAGGAGCAAGCCCAGCGCAAGTGAGTTCCCAAAATTACCTCAGGAAGAGATAAAGCCCCAACAGCAAGCTGGATAATGCTTCAAGAGTAAATGCAACATGTTGTTTCTTCTCTTACCTCTTTTTCTGTTCCACTTTGATCTGCAACCAGTTGGTCAAATACAGTGCCATAATCTTCATATATTTTCTGCATCTCATTTATGTGACTTGCTACTTTTTCCATTGCCTTCAGTGCTTCTGTAAGGTTTAAATATTTAATACACAGTTATGTAATTATTTTGTATTTTCTAAATATGGTAATTTTAAATGTAATTACCCTTGAGGCACATAAAATGATGTTGTAAACCTTCCCAAGGTCTGGTGAACTGAACACTAGCTCTGTATCAGTACTTTCTCATAGCAACAGTTGAAGAAAGACTTCCTGGTCAGAGTAAGTGAAAAATGCTCATGTGGTGTCTTAAGTGGCTGAAAAGGCTGCAATAAGCATTCCAGTGACAAGCCCACAAAGTAATCAATATTTTTAGCAGTATGATAGTACCTTGGTTAAATTTTGCATCTGATAGATATAGGGCTGCTAGGACCTCTGGAGTAACCTACTCATCCTAGAATATGTTACCTAATGATCTTTAAGAGAAACAAATTGCATTTGTCTCATCCCAGAATGGACAAAGAAATACAGTGTTAGGCTGCACAAGTTCCTCATAGGCTGTACACATGGACTGCTGATGGACAGGTTTTGTTTAAATTGTGTTTTCCAAACAAAAATGTCACTAGATTCCATTAGATTTTTGTATTAATTCAGAACAGAGTCTGGAAGGATTTTGGAAGGACAGGGATCCTTTGTTTCATCAATTCTTAATGGTGCAGCGTTTTAGCGGTTTGGCATCAATCCTGACATGCAAATAAGTCCCCACCCCCAGCTTGTTTGGGGAAGGGAACAACATTGGAAGTTCCTTTTGAAGACAGTAAGAGCCTTACGAGTTTTTACTGATAGTGTATTTTGTCTGCATCTGTTTTGTGAAAATGACAATCGATCCATAAAATACATCTCTTGATTTTCATCCACCAGGTGCTGACAGACCTGAATTGGACTTTGCCAGGGTGAAGTCCCAGGCATGCGAGCCTAGAAAAGCAATCAACTCTAATGCATGTTAGACAAGTCTCTCCACATGAGAGGACTGCAAACAGTTGACAAAGATCTCTTCTACACAAGCAAGAGCAACAGAAAGACCTCATACAACAGGTACTTCCTTCTGAGGTGCTCTTAAACTCTGACATATTTCAAGATCTAAATAATAACCACAAGATGGAGCCTTGGTCAGTGTTTCTCAAGTGGGTTAAAAAAAAAAAAAAAAGGCAACACTGTGACCTGACATGCTCCTGTGCATGAGGATAAAGATCCCAGTCCTACTTGCCATGGCAAATCCTGGGCATACCTATTTCTCAAAGGGATTGGATGTACCAAGTAGGACTTCTAGCTAAAGGGATGAAAAAAATACTTTTTACTTTTAAGGGGAGGGAGGGAATTCTCTCTAGATTTCGATAAGTTCTGTGCTATCTACCAGAATGCCTACATGTATCTCCAGAAAGGGCAGGAAATAAAACTTAACTCAGATTCCTGTAGAAGAAAAGAAGTTACCTGTCAAGTGATAATGCTCCTCACTCTCATTGTCTGTCAGAGACACCAGCTCTTTTAAAAGCAGAGGATATTTCAGCACTCTCTGAACAGGCTTTATGAGATATGACTCCAGTGTAGAAGAATGTTGCTTTGTGGGATTTCGAGCATCCAGAAAGGTCTTAAAGGCACTATCTGTTTTGGCTAGATGGAAGAAAAAAAAAAAAAAAAGAAAAGAAAGGAATTGGTCAGTTGAACATGAAAGTCATGGAAGCTACAGTAATTGAAAAACATGGAATGGCAACTTGAACCCAGCACCAAAGCTCTCGCCCTTTTCAAGGGATGATTTACAGAGTAGCATGCACTGTTCATTTCATAATAATTTCCTGCATCAAATAACATTCAAAAGGGCAGAGAGAGTTATTCCTGATTTAGTCTACCATTTGTTGCTGCTTTTCAGGAGTTTGGGCCTGTAGACAGCACAAACTTGTAGAAGGTGTTTCTACAGCTCTCCAGCCTACTGCCTGGAGGTTTCAAAAGGAATTTTATTCTTCAGGTCTGTACCATACTTCAGCAGAACCTCTGATCTTAGATCTTCCTGTTGAAAGACACCTGGTATTTCCTTGTTTTATACCAGTATTTATTCCTTGATTTTATCCAATATTCTCTGCAAGTTGACTAGATTTGTTGCAGTAGTTCACTACAGTTTGAATTCATGCAAGTGAATTACAATAATGAAGAAAATAAATTACCTCTCTCAAGAACTTTCTGAACTTTGATGTGGTTTGCACAGAAGCCACTGTAGAGTTTGAAGTGGTCAGCATAATATAGAAAGGAGCCTCCAAGGGAAAACAGCAATTTCTGAAATCAACACAATCAAAATATTAGTTCACTACTAGAATCCTAAATAAATATTCAGGCATACAACAAGTAGACTCAGTGGTGAATGATCATTATCTACCTTTCTATAAATATCTCATACATGAATATATATATATATATATAGATATATATATATATATGTATAGCATGAATATACTACTAGTAGTAACTGCATGATATTTTTGTATTTTGCTGATTGTAGAGGTCAGCCTATTTAGGCATAGCCTGCAATTTTCTCCTTTCTTCCTGAGCAGATATTCTGTTTTACTTTATATTTCAGGCAGCACAGGAACGAAAATCAGCAGACATATAACTATGTTGTGCTGGGAAAAAAATGTGAGCCATAGGAAGCAAGGCATAAAAGTGCCAAAGCCAGAAGGGACAGAGTAAAACAAATACAGGATTGCTTTCCAGCTGTTTTCCTTTTTTCAGGCAGGTGGTAATTACAGGACACCTCTGATGTTCTTGGATGAAGGGGAGGTTGGGAAGATGTGGGAGGGACTGAATCACAAGAGAGAGGTTGTTAGAAAAATGCCTCCCAAAGCAAACATAAGAAAGGAGTAGTGAGGGAGGAGGAAAGCAGCCCTCTCCCCTCTTTTGATCAATGTTTGCTCCACAAAATGCAGCAAGTGTTTAGAAGACCTGCCAGCAGTTGAGCTCAATCCTGAGCCAGTACCTCCACAGCCAGGGAATCTACTTCCCTCCAGTCAGGGCAGGTACTGGGTGGTGCTACAGCCATTTACACTTCACAGGGCAGCTTCTTGGGCCTCACAGCATGGGAAACTCGAGTGGCATTTAACAAGAAAAGCTTCCAGTCTGTTGGGGGTTAGTTGGGCACAGCAGGGAGAAGCATAGGCAGGGCAGAATTCAGCACAGTGAATAAACTCTCTACGAAGGAGTTCTGCCTCACAAACACTGCCAGTTTATTGTGTACTCCAAGTCTCCTCTGTCTTTTCCCATGTTGCAACTTTTGCCATGGGGGAGGAAGATAAGACCATGAAAAATAGCACTTATCTTTCTTTGCTGAATAGAACTCTGTAATCCAAAGTAAAGCTTCAAACATAAAAGCAACCGCACGAAACTTCTTAGGGCCAGAAACTTCTTAAAGCCAGATTTTCACAAACGTTTGCAGGCACACTACAAAGTATGGAATGATGAAATAGTTACCCGGAACTGAGCTGGTGTTTCCAATGTATTAAAATCTGAGGAAGAAGATATTCCATCTTCAAGGGTCTCCAAAAACACCTTCTGGAAATCCAGCATTTCTGGCAGGCTGCCAAACAAGGATTCCATCTGTGGAAAACATCAGGCTATGAAGTATAGCACTCCATGGACCTAAAAGTGGTCTTTTGAAAACAGTGGGCTAAGGAGATGTAACACACAAAGAGATTGCAAAGGCTAGTAATGTCTTTGTTAATACTTTTCAAGCAAGTTTTATAAAAAAACCCATGCAATAACTGAAGGTTTATCTGCAGTTAATTCAGAAGAGCAATTACCCCTTAACAAAACGAAGTGATGCACACACCAGAGAGAAAGGCACTGACTGGTGTCATTCCTGTTGACATCTTTGTGGTTTGCTTTTTCTGTCATGCTCTCAGCAATGAAAAACCCAAGCAACAAGGTCTTAACCCATGAAAGAATGACGAGGACCTTTTTTCAGATATTCCCTCACCTCATCCTGAGTAAGGAAGGTCTCTTTTTGAAGGGGCTCCAAGTATAGCTCAAAGAGGCAGCTCAAGTCCTGCAAAAAAATATATTTATTCACTTTTTCTGTACCATTTGGGAACTGTTCTTTATGTGGCAACCCTGATATAGGGATAAGTTTGGGGAATGAACTCAACGATACAATTCCTTTTCAGTAACAAAATAGCTTGCATGTTGTTAGCACTGAAGTTACTGCTAAATTAAAGGCAAACTGATTTCAGTGTAATGATTTTGTTTAATCCTTAAGGCTTTGCAACTTGATTACAACAAATTGTATTTTAGCCTAGCATGAGGAATAATTGTTACAGATTATTATTTTTGAATGAGTCCATCCATATGAACAGCATCAAATGTTTTAATTATGTATGTTAAATAAAATATATATATAGCCACTTACTTAAACATCTGTAGTAATATTCAGAAAGACATTTTAGCATTTTAAAACACTATAAACTGAACACTTACTAAAGTGTTCAGTTATGTTGTCAGGTAGGTGTGATCGAGGTGTGATTTAGTCACTTCTGCAAAAAATGAGTGCCATTTTTTGAAGACTTAAAGCATGACAGCAGGGCTGGGGCCCACTACAGGGCTCTCCAGCCCTGAGAGGGGACACACCAGGAATTCTGCGTAAAAGGAATAATGAGCAGCTCCCTGAAAATACTGTAACAAGTATTGCAAACTGCCAGGATGGATTTTCCTGATGCAAAATTTTGAGTATACCAGTGGCCTCCAAGGTTATGCTTTGTTCAAGCGATTCCCCTAAAAGATCCATCAGGTGGACATAAACGAGGGCCCAGCACATGGCTGTGTTAGTGCATTGGTGGATGAAGTGTTTTGTTTTCCACAAACATTACTGCAGCAGGTACTGACATCTGTAAATACATGTTTTGATATCCAGAAAAGGAGATTATGCCTTCTTGCTGGAGGTCAATGAAATCGATGTTTTCATGTTTCCTTTGGCATCCAGTCACATGATTTTAGAGTTCATAAAAAAAAGAGAGACATATCGAACAAACTGCAGGCTTATCAGTCGGAAGAGAAGTAACTTCCATGTCATGCTACAACCCACTGAAGTTGTGCCTTTTAACTTTCCTGGTTCCAAAATAATAATGCATTCTTTTCCACATACTCATTTGTACAAGACTGTTCTGTTCTTCTACCAGATTTATTTTCATCTTGAAAACTGGGGTGACGTCATCTGAAAAACCCTTTTTGTTTGCAGGTATCTTCTCCCACAGATGACCACTCTCCAATACAACTACAAATTGACTACAACTAATGCTACTACATCAAATGCTACAGCCTCAGCTACAGGAGCAAGTCTGCCAGAAACAACAGGAACAATTAGATAAGGAGACTTTGTAGGTTATGGCCCTTGTGGAAGGCTGGTTGTATAAAGATAAGACCAAAATATGTTAAGACCGTCCAAAAGTCATGGTCAGCCGCAAAAACAAGTGAGCCATGCTTTTTTCTTTTACCTTGACGTAAGATTTCTCGGTGTCCATAAGTTCTTGGATGACTTTCCTCAGTCTATCTGCATCAGAAAGATGGCGAGCCAGTGGTCGTGGAGGTGGATCCTGGTTGTCCTTCTGTCCTTCCATGTTGCTTGCTTGGACTTCTTGGAAGTTCCGGCACAACGCACTGATCTGTTCTGCGCTCTGTTAAGTGAGGAGGAACAGACAAGTCATGTTGTTTTAGAATGCAAGTTGTACTACAATTATTCCTAAATTCCTCCAATTTTGCTCTTGTTCCAAATTCAGGGGCCGAAACGTGCCATTGATTTTTTGTCAGATGTGTATCTTGACAGCTTTGAACAACCTTAATTTATAGCAGAACCAGATCAGAGCAGTAAAAAGAATTTAAAATTGCTAGTGATTTTCAGTCTTCGGGTACAAGCTCATGGAGTGCAAAAGATGAGAGAGCACTTGGATATATCACATACTTTGATTCTTATGACACTAGCATCACACTGTTTTCCACCTCTCATTTTGCAAAACTCACTGCATCAAAATTGAAAGAATTAGATAAATACCTTGTAAGCATCCAGAATAATTCTTTTATATTTCATCTGCTACCTATATCGTGTTGCGTGTTTTGTTGTTGCTTTCTAAACAATGAGACATGGAGCTGAGGGTTCAGATTCCAATATTTGGGGGTGTCAAAACATGGTCAGATGTTTTCTCTCCAAGGATACAACTATATATCAGGATCTTTTGTTTTCAAAAAAGGCAAATGGAAAACTAAATATTTAAGATTCCTTAAAAGAATGATTAATAACAGAATGAAAAAAACCTAAAAAATTTTCAAACAAGGTAGGAACTGAAGATAGAACAACAGCAGTTAATCTTGTAATACAAAGATAGAAGACAAGGAGATATTTCTGACACTATGAAATAGTTATGTAATTTGCTCTTGGATAACCACAACTAATATCCAAGATAAACTTTTGCAGGCCATAACCTTCAATGCTTAATTTGATATTATTCCACTGTTCTCTTTCTTACACAGTGTTTCCCTGAAAGCTAAAACATAGCTACCATTACCCAATTCTACATAAACAGCATTCAGTATACACATCTTTATACTGCACAAAACAATTCTTCTTTAGGGCTTCTGTCATTCAGACACTTGCACAAACTGGACAATTGCATAAGATGTGCCATTTATCTCCTTGTATATAGCAAGTGCATGCAAATGAGGACTGCATGAAGGCTCCCTCATTTCATGTGTAAGCCTTTTTTCAGTGATATCAGGGCATGAGTGCATTTCAGAGCTGTCTTAATTTGTACTTTATTTATTCCACAAGCTGTTTCAAGTCATCCTTTTTGGGTGTCCTGGAATCACCACTTTACCTGTGTAGCTTGGTTCACCAACATACTGGGCCATCAAATGAACAAATACAAAAGTTAATCTGAAAATGAACTGAACTATACAAAGTCTTTCAGTAAAGTAGAGGCTAAATGGACTAGCAATATTTAATCTCAACCATTCCTGTGATAAAACAGCTATATGATGAAAATAAATGTTAAAATGTCAGATATTTGCCAGGTAGTCCGTATTACTCTGTAGCTTCCCAGCTCCCAGTTTTGAAAAATGCCACCACTCTAAAAAAAGATGAAGTTATTTTCCTCACTGATATGTGCAACCGTCTTCATAATCCAGTATAATTACAGCTTGCAGGACTATGAAATTTAGATACATTTAGTATTTTCAACACTTATTAGGACCCAAAAAAATGCAATATTAATTGAATGGTGTTTGTTAGAATTACAGCCTCACAGTGATGGAATAAATTTAAAAATTGTAGTCAGTCTGTGACACTGAAATTAATTGGTGGCTTGCAAACAAATAGTTTAGGAAGCGGTGTGTGGGTGTGGGGGATATTTTAAAGCAGCTTCTAAACAACTGAATGCCAAAGCACTTCAGTTTTGTTTTCTTTGTTTCTGATGTCAGAAAGGTTTGTATTTGTATCAGATGTTTCAGATTTTACATTCTCTACAGCTCAAGATGCGCATGGGCAGCTTGATTTACATCAGCCTGATGACTGATCAAGGACGCTGGGATCAAGGATGCAAGGCAGCCTACTGAAAGCAAGTCACAAGCATCATCATCAGGCACAGTTTTACAAGGAAGAGTTAGAAGTTATCAACGTGTTATATAACAAGGAAGAGTTATCCTCTATTCCTCCTCAACCTTTTTGCATAAAGAGCAGGCAGACATTGGGGAACATGCTATTTCTACATCCCCTTGAGTTTTGGGGTCAGTGCTGCATCTGTCACCGAGAATCACTGTATGGGAAAGCATATGGAAAGAGATGATACTCCTCAACATAAATACTTTTTGATCACCTAAGCAATATAATTTTGCTGTCAGAAACTTTTCTGCATAGCTGGCCTAAGCCCAAGGCACAGGACTACCTCTCAGTTACTGCTGACAAGCACTGGTTTTTAAAAACTTCGATACGTTCCTGGATATGTTTGCAATTTTGGCATTAAAAATATTGCCCTTGACCTCCCTGCTCACAGGATCTTGTCTTTTCTTTAAGTCTTGCTCCTCTATGTCCTTCCTTTTACAAGAGGGAAGAGTCTTCCAGACCATACAATGGTCTTTGAACCCACTGTGGTATTTACACTTGGGTCAAAGCAAGCATGAAGTGATCCTACTCGATCACAGGACAAAAGTGTTTCACATTCACTCATACACATAGCAGAGACCACAGAAGACAAAGGAACCCATTTTGCTTAGTCCTTGTCAAGGAGCCTAGTATAAATGAGAACATAGCAACAATAAGTAGAAAAGCATAAAACAATTCTTCCTCCATGTTTCTTCCCAAAACTCTGTTATCACCCAGATCTCTACCCTTTTTCTCTAGTGTTCTGGATGCTACTTTCTGCCTCTGACACTAAACGATTTCCTGCTTTTTTACACTGTAAAAGAGATCCTTTCTAGAAAGTCTCTAGTGATAAGCCCTAGGACTACCTCTTTTACAGCTGGCATGTGTGGGCAGGAGAGGCTCAGCCTCTGCCCTCCATTTGGGATTGCCCTGCAGCTGGGATTTCAAAGCCAGCTGGGCATTCTGGATGTCAAATCAAAATTTGGTATACCAGTGCCCTTAAGCCAAGAAGTCTCAAAAGCTCTTGATACTACACACATCCACTGCTATCTTGAATTAAGGAGGGAATTAACCCTGAATTTGCTCTGATCTGTCTATTAACCTTGACTTTGGTTAGTACAAGCAGATATGACTCTCAGATAAAACTGATAAATTCCTCAAGCACACAGCTGATTTTATTTGCACAGGACCAATACTGTTTGCACTTAGTAAATGGTAAAAAAATTATTTATGCCAACCTTTATAGTGTGCAGCTTATCAGAATAAAAACATTTAAATAGTAAAAAAGACAAGTCCATATAATTGACTACAGACAAGGCTGCAAGGTAGCTGGGAATAGATAAAAGGTGAGGAGAAACTACAATGGAAGCAGCAAACTTCCTCCACAATCCATTACTTGAGCTTAGGTATGCTGCTTACAAAGGACTTCAAGCAGCTTCAGTTTACCTTTGGCACTGAACAGCAAACAGATAAGGGTAAATATCAAAAAAATTAGAGTAACAGTGCTAGAGGTGGGAAAGAAAAATGAAGTTTATGCAAGGCTTAAAGGGAAATAAAACCCCACATATACTTATATTTCAGGGAGAAGGAAGCTAAGGAGCACTGTGATGATTTATTTGCCATATTCAAGATTTTCCAACAAAGCTGTATAAACTCTTCTATTTATCTACCAGTCTGGGGAAGCAACCTCCTGCCCAATACTCTCTTGGCCTTTAGAAAACTGAAGGATGTGTAGAAGTAGCCCGGAGAAACATTTCTTTCATCGCTGCGTGTTTGAGACTCAGGCTTAAGGTTCCACATCCTTCTGCAAGGAGTATTCTCTGTGAATGTGGACTGCTCAAAGTGACCTTTGAAGGGAAAATTCCAGCCCACAGAGATGTCACCTTGACCCATGGCAGCCAACAACCACAGTGGTGCTCAGCTTGTCAGATGGAGATGCAGCACATTCTGTTTTCAATAATAGTTGAGATAAGAAATATTACAGATTATTACAGATTATTCCCCTAAAATGAGCCAAAAGATACTCTTACAAGGATGTCTTACAGATTTTCTTTGCTTCTTGCAGACAAGCATATCATCATTTGAGGCTGTGCTATCCCCACCAGAGAAACAAAACCCCATAAAATTAATCAGTGAGAGAGCAGAAGACATTAATCAGCAGTGGTTAAGAACTAGCACTACGATTTCATGGCTATCCTGTGACTTTCTGCTGAACTATACTGGTTGAGCATAAATGCTGCACAAGGTCAATTAGTGTTACAGGGTCTCTACATGCTGCTGTTTACTTTACCCTCATTTATAAATATTATGTACTCCGCCAGTCTGTCAGGGTTTGTTTGAAACAGTGATGGAAAGGAATGTTTTAGTGGACTGAGAAAACTCTACAACAACTTAAGAAAGACTCCTTGGTGAAGTGAAAGCCATGCATGTCTTTGAAGAGTGTTCAGGATTCAGTATCCTTGTGCAGGACACAGACCACATCCATGGGCTGGATCACCAATCCTTTGAACTCCCGACCCTAAAAGGAAACGTGCTCAGAAACATCCGGCAGAAATAGATTAGACTTGTGCCCTCCAAAAGTGAACAGCTAACACGTCAGCTCTGTCTGATGTATGTTTTTCCAGGAAGACTGAATGCACCAGTCAGCAGAAGAAATACAATTACATGGAATTTTGAGCAATGAACAACTAGCTTGAGACACCTTTACACCCCTCACTCTGTGTAAAAGGAAAGCTCTTGGACATGTCCATCCCTTTTACTTTCTGTTAGAAGGTGGTCCTCTCCAGAACAAAGTCCATTTTTGTCCATTTGATCCACCCACCATTTTTTTGTGGGTGCATCACTCTATGGGCATTTCTGGCATCTCCTCAGACTGGGAAGTACTTTGTAACCAAGCAACATAAAAAGCTAGAAAGTTGTAGTTTTTAGCTTCCTTAAAGACCACAGAAAAATGTTGCTTTATGACACCAATACAGTACCTCACTCCTCTAATTTGTTCATTAAAACTGAAAAATACCAGCAGAGTTTTACTGAAAAATACTTCATGGCATTTTCACCAAAAATGTCTGGGCAAAAGTGCTGCTTGGCTGTTGGCAATAGAAGCTAAACCAAAGCAGTAGCCTCAGTCATTATTATCCTTCTGCTCCTTCTCCTTCTTTTCCCAACTTCAAGGCCACTCAATTTGAACTTGTTCCTGACTGACAAGAAAATTCTAGGGGTCTTCTTTGTTTCAGTCTGTCTCTTGCGTGTCTTTTTATGAAAATATTTAAAACTTTGCTAAAAGAAGGGCATTTTTTTTCAGTGTCCACTCAGATCCTTCATAGCAATAAGCAAAGCATTGTTAGAGTTATGTTTTAAGGAGGGAGAGAAATTCTCTGTACCACAGGACCAGAAGGTGCCCTGCTAGACACTACCAGATTATACAAAAGGCAAGGAATTAACAAGGAACTTTAGTCTTTGAGTTAGAATTTCCCAATTTCAGAGAGATTTACATTAGCAAATCAGCCTGTTAATGGAATTAGATGTCACCAATCTCATTTAGAATCATCACAAACACTATAAGAGGAAAGAGGGGCTACTGACCCAGTACTTCTTTCCAGAGAGCAGAGGGTAAGGCCTGAAAGAAGGCTGAACACACAGCTGTGTAAAACAGCCAAGATGCAACCCACCTGATGTGGTGCCTGAGTTACAGATATTTGCATGGTGGCAAATCTTCCCCCTCACCTGCCACACAGAGAGATGCCCATCTTTCTCTTTGAGTACAAAAGAACCACCAGCAGTGACTGAGGTACTTGACTGAAACTCTTGTTATGAGCCAAGTCAGGCAGCAGGGACCTGAGCCCAAGAGCCTGCATTGACCAGGTCCCCAGGACAAGCAGCAACCACTGAGCTCAGAGATGCCGTGCTCAGTTTCTCTAGAATCAGTCTCCAAAGTCATCTGACCCAACTCACACCAAAGTCAAAAGCAAAACAGAAGTGATTTCCATCGCAGGACACTAAATCCTGATTATACAAAATGTAAAGATGAGAGCATTGGGAAAACAAAAAGAGGAACCCTGACAGCCCAGGTCACAAAAAGGAGAGTCTTATGAGGCAACATCAAAGGACACAAGAAAAACGTTCCCAAACTCCGGTTTTGTAAAAAACTGACAGTTCTTCCTACCCCAGGTTGTTATCCTGATGTTGTCAATTTTTATGCAGGAGGCTCATGTTATTTTTCTGCCACCTGTGTAATACATATATAGAGCCTTCTAATATTTCACCAGCTTTACCTTGATTACAGATCCATATTGTGCAAATAGACCCTATTTCCACAATACTAACTTAATTGGGAAAAAACAGAGAAACAGTTAAAATATTCATGCTGCAGTTATTTCCAAATTTCCATGAGGAATCCTTTTAAAACCTTCCCACTTCTTGTCAAAATATGGATCTTAGTCCTTTCTCTGAGAGATGCAAGAAATAACAATTTTCTTGAGCCCAGCAGCAAACCATGCAGGCAACCAACCCACTCTTCCCTCCCCCAAACTTCAGAAACCCCAAACCTTTTCCCATGCAGAGTGCTGGTACAAACTCAGCCACCGACTCCACATTGTGAGGATCCACTGTTTGATTACTAATGCAGGAACAGGCAGTTTGGATGCTCCTGCAGCCCCGCCAGCCCAGCCTAATCAAGCGGCACCCCCAGGTGAAGCCACGCCGCTGCAGAACTCACCACAGAGAACATCCTGTGCAGGGAGCCGTAAGCTGCTGCTGCCTGCTGCTGGGTTTTGCGAGCCAGCGCTAAACTCTTAGCTCTGGCTTTACTCCTCCTGAAGGCGGGCATTGTGGCTTGTGAATACAAACTTTGCCAAAGGAAAAGGGCCCTCGGAAGGAAGCCACGGATGTTGTGATCCCCCACAAACACACCTTCACTCTGAGCTCAGCTGCACGAGTTTCTCTTTTGTGCCAATTACCCGAAATCAGAGACGCTGACAACATCCCAATGTAAAGAGGCTAAGCAGCGTAGGAGAGTACAGACAGACCTGCCATGCCTCCCTTTATTGCTGCAAATGAAGGGAAAAGATGCTAGACGAGAAGATTTTCTTATAAATAGCTTGATGTGGTGAGTGCAGGACAAAGTCCAGTTGTGACAAGGGAAGATGGGTTTGATGTCCCCAGAAATATACCTGCCTCCCTGCCTGTGAAATTTACTGCATAAACAAAACATCAGGTGCTTTGAGAAAGTTAGCCAAATACCTAAAAATATCTAGAGGGTGCTGACTGCCCTGAAGGTCAGCATGATTTATCAATAGCACTGATGCTCTGTCAAGGGTATATGCTGCTAAATGTTGTGGCATACAAATTCTCTTACAATGATAAATTGGAAAACAAATGGGCAACTCTCTGTATGATTTCTTTATATAATTATGCTTGTCCTTTGTTTGAACTTTTTAGCCATAATTACATCAATAAAAAGAAATAAATTCAGTAATAAATTCAGGCTTGAAAGTAAGAGTTGTGATTTTGACATATTTACACAAAACCAATTGGGTCTACAGATAGGTTACCCTAAGAACAATGCAGCTTTAAATAAAACATTCTAGGACATGACAACATTGAACCGAAGAGACAAAAGACTGACAAGCAATTAATTAATAAAAGGAGAACTACACCAGTGGCATAATAAAACCCAGCAACTCCCATGTTGTTCCTATCACAGCACTCCTGCAGTGCAATGAAGTTGAGCTATAAGGCTTCATTCAAAACTGCCCTTGGCAGCACCTATTGCTCCCTAGCCAACCCTTCTCTTGAACCCAAATGATGCACCAAGCCTGGGTATCTATGTCCTTGGTTATGAGTACACTGCTTCTGAGGTTTCAAGGATGTTCACCTTCATACAAGCAAGGAAATAAGACAGCTTTCTCCTTTAATTACTGCAATTAAACTTACATCCATCTCTTTCCAAATCATTAGCACAACTTGACAGCTCAGCATTTGCCAAACTGTACAGCTCAGTCACTGAGAGGCTGCCTATCAGAGGAAAAATGATGCTGGGGCCCTGAAACAACATGCTGCTGATAAGACATGCAGAGCACATCACGGCAGGAACCTCTTGCTTGTGCCCTTTCTTTCTCTTGGAGACATATCAGGTTCACTGGGGGAGAAGACTGTCAAAATTTGAGGAAATGGTCTTGAAGGAGCAAGAGAGGTTTTGCCTGCTCCCTAACATTTCATTTTTCAGTGATGTACAGCCTGGTTTAAAAATCCAAATTCATAGGTTACTGTGCAGCATGTACAAGGCTACTGTTCTTATCCACCATTAGTGGTTGCCTCTGAAGTAGTCCACAGATCCTAGGGATCCACAGAGCAAGTCTGAAGATAAACAAAATTAAATAAGTAGCTTGTGGAAATTAAAAGTTTAAATTGCTGCATATGGCATTTTAAAAATAACACAGGCCAGGTCACCAGATCCATGTGTATTAAGAGTACAGTATAGTTATTTATATATACTTTATATATATACTTTATGGAGAGCTACTGTTTCTTTGTTTCCTATCTGCATTAGTCATGGCACTTTCAAGCTCTGTTTTTCTAATAGATACATGTTAAAACACAGCTCATCCACTGGGACCAAGAAAAAAAAAAAAAGGTTGCTGAATTTCAGGTCCAAGCAATATCGTCAATCTTGATGAAAAACAATGACAGGCCTTTTTAATTCCATATTAGGAAGTTATTCTTCCCCAGATTTGCTAATTAAGCCTGCATTATTAGCTAGCCATATGCCAGCTAAAAGATGTTACCAATTAACAGCTTTTTTTTAATGTGTATTCATTAGAAAAAAGACAATTATGTTTCAGTAATCTTTCCATCTCCTATTGAGGGACTTGGACAAATCAAAGAGGGGAACAACACAAACTAAAGCAAAGCAAATGAATGAATGCTTTTCATTTAGCCTTCCTTTTTCTCTAGAAGCACACAAGCAGCACTCAAGCACTTTTCAAAAACAAGTGAAATAATCCATCACTGTGAAATATTTTTAAGATCACTGGAAAAATGACATAGCCCTGTTGTTTGTTCCTGTGTACTCTGAATAAGGCACATTCCCTTTACCGACATCTGGTTTTCATCTTTCCATTTCAGTGGCACCAGCCTTGATAGTTACCATAACAGTGACATCCTTCATAATACAGGCTTCCCTCTATTGTCCCGATACGTGTAGGTGTGCTTATCTGCATCCAGTTCATTTCCCATCCTGCTTTTTCCCTTAATGCATGAAGGTAAAAGGCTAATTTTGCCCCGTTGGTGTACACTTTGAATGAAAGGAAACAGTGGCTTGCCTGCAGGACAGTCCTGAGCACTTGTGGGCTGCTTTGTAACATCAGTCTGGACCACTGGTGACACAAAAGCGTAATTCATATACACAACACACATATGTAGATACACACACATACACATATATATATATATAAAAAATATACATGTACTTACGTACCCTGCACTAACAGGAGCTCTGCAACGTTAGTGGTCTCTAAGCATTATAAACTCAGGGTTAATTGAGCTTGTCTCCAGACCTCTACACTGATCCAGAGGGAGTCTGTTTTTTACTTTTTCTAAATGTGGGTGGATAATTTTTCTGCATATTTTCCTGTCATGCTTATTATACTAATAACATGGTTTTTAAATGCCGTCAAAATGTATTTTAAAAGCATAATTGACCGCAGTGAAGACTCTTGCTTTAATTCCAGTGGTAAAAAAATCAGTGAGCATGCCAAATGTTTAAAATGAATTCTTACTTTATTTCTAATTTCAAGCATCTTAAGCATTGCTTGCAATGTTCTCACTTAAATTCTTTTATGCTAAATGCAAAAACTTTTCTCAAGGATTGAATTAGAAACTACAGCAACCCCTGAGACATTATCTTTGCAGTTGCATTCATGTTTCACAATATAGTTTTGCAGTGTGCCACCTTTGGAGGCAGAGAAGGCAACTCCTAGCTGTTCCTGTGAGTAGCCAGCATTTTGCATTCCACAATTTAAAAGATGCAGTAACTCCCCTGTAAAGACAAATATAGATTCTCTGAACTCTACACCAACCTCTCCCCTAGTTTTGGCAAGGCTTTGTTTAGGCAGGATTCTGCTGTCTCAGAAGGAAATAATCACCATGTGAGAGGATGTCTATGTCTGCTCACAATATGTTAAGAGACAACAGGTAAAAAAACATGAAAATCTGGTGTAACCTCCCTGTGCATCTGACTCAACTGACCCCTTACCTTTTTTTTTTTTAATTCTTCTGCCTCTTCCATTCTCTCATGTATCTTTTTGTTATCTTTTATTTTGCAGTATTTGCTGCAGGTAGCAGACGTTTTTCAGTTTTGGAATTTCAGGTCTACCTTTGTCATTACATGTTCCTGACAGAGCAAAATAGGAATCAAAGCCTCATTGAAGTTATAATGGCATCCAGGATGCAGTATTTATCTGAAATCATAATACTGAAACTTTATGCAACTTTAAAGTGACTTTGTGTGCTATGGGTGACTGCTGGGCACATCACATACCTTGGCACGTGCTAAAATTTGGTTTAGACACTTTTGCATCGCTAGGAAAAAGCACATACATTACTGTCAGCACTGTACTGAGCAGTATCTTGATTTTTTTTTAAAAAAACAAGCGAACCACTAAGTATTCTGCAGCTGTCAGAGAGGTTACCCAGTTCTCTGGGTCTGTCAGAAGTGTGATTAGATATCTCTGTCTCTCATTGCAAAGTGAAACGCTGCCGTCATATCCTGCACTGCAGGTGACCGGGGTTTCTTTTGGAGGCGTGGGGTGGTGGGCTCCCAGGCAGCTTCCTGCCCTTCATCAGTGAAGTCACGGGGGTCTCCAGAGACACTGCTAACCATATCCTGTTGCAATGACTCAGGCTGCTTTCATATGCTTCCATTTTCACCTGCAGGTAAGCCTTATGGATTTTTCCCAGATGACAACAAAGAAAAGCTGTGTTGGAAGTCATCTCCCACTGGCTTCCTTCATTTGCAAGCATCAACACAACAGAATTTGTTTTCCTGATCAAAACCATCTGCATGTTTTACACCAAAAGCTGTCTCAGTACTTTTGAGAGGACGTTTCCTTCAGTTGGAGGAAAGACAACAAATACCCTGTCCCCCTAAGTCCCAGGGCCTCAATGTAATAGCACAAAACAAAGCACCACAAGGTCACACCTCTGCATGCAAGAACTGCACATACTGCGTGCAATTCTTGTGCCTCCCTAACCAGTAACTATGCAAGCAGGTCTCAGTCTATGGCCTGACCTGGTTACAGGTTCACATTAGGTACAACACTTCCCATGCTTTAAGCCTTGTGGTTTTGCAGCTCCTTCGCTGTGTTAGCCAAGACTCGCAGCTCTTACATTTGAATTTTGGGCCATCCATAGGGGATGCAGAACTGCAGAGTCAACACAGCAAAGTCCAGGACTGGGCAGTAGCACTCACTGGTAGGTTTACAGTAAGTCTTCTGTAACCTATAGTCTACCAGTTCTGGTGCCTTCTCTGAGCAATAGATTAATGCACTGAAATCTAGATTAATTAGCAAGATTCTTACGAACTACTCATGGGCTACAGTGTCACTGCTACCCTTCTCAGAAGGCACAGGAAGACAGCAGGAGTCTGGCAGTGGCTCCACACTGCTGGAACCACCAGCTCTGGTTGGGTCACCATAGGCTGGGCTATCTGCAAGGGAAGCACAATAATTAGCAGAACTCCCCACAGGCTTGTCATGCTTTCAATGCAGAATGGTCCCCTCAGGGCACAAATGAGTCAAGGAAACCACTGCTGAGAAATATGCTATTTTCCCATGTTAGCTCTGAGATTCCCTAAATGCATGTCACATCTGGAAGAAAATGACACTTGGATTGCTCTACATGATTTTGAGAGTACCATGTTGTTAATCCTCCTCCTACAAAGTAGAAAAAAAAAAAAAAAGTTAATTTCAGACTACTCCCCAAGCTTTTGGATGTCATCAACTGCTAAAGAGAAGTTTTCATGATTAAAATAAAGGAAAAATCCTTAATGTCCTATGGATGCTGAGTAAACCTTCAGGCAGGCAGCTCTCCTGCAATTAATGACGTGCAAAACAGAGCTAATGAGAAGCCATCACAACATTCAGCTGGAACTGCCTCCATTCAAGAAGTGGGTTTGGGGCTCTGTTGAGCTTTTGGTAATTTCTGCTTGGTTTTATTTCAATGGAGCTCAACAATTGGTGTTTACTTGGTTAGTAATAACATTCCCTTTCCAAGATTTTTGATTTTTACAGTCTGTTTAACAAAATTATTTCACATACACTGCTTATATACATGCAGTCAGAATGGTGATCCCATGCACATCTCTGAGAGTGATGAGTGTCATCACCAGGTCAATCAAAATAAATGAACCACTAGAATATATTATATATAGCACATATAATCCATGTAATAGATAGGATTACATTTACTAACAGCAGTAGTAGAAAGCAGCTGGGTGTGTTTTGAATAACAGTGCCCTGAACTACTCCAAATCACATCTGCTACAGATCACAATGCACAATGTTTTCTAGGTGATAAATCATAGGTATACATCATTCCTAGCACCCATTGCATTCTTCTGGAAGATAAAATACCATTCAACTCTTCCACAAACATTGAAGAATTGCATGAATTTTCTGTTGGGATTGGGCTGAAAGTATGAGTAATGGTTACTAACTACTTTCCACTCCTGCCATTCCATGGCAACTGCCACAATTGCCCCCTTCTTCTCCCCAAAAATCAAATCACGCGTTTTTTCTTTAACAACTGAGCATTTGGGCAGACCAGCAATGAGGTATTTTCTTTCACCCAGGTTTGAACTTAGACCTCAATGTATATTGTACCTAGGGATTTTTACCCTTAAATTATTCTGCATCAGAAGTTGATGGCTGTGGTCATACTGCTAGTGGAGGGGTCTTGAAATCAGCTTTAGAGATTTTGAAGACAAAATACTAATGCATTCAACTTCTGAAAACCACCCCTCCAGTGGTGGCTATGTTGTATGTATAAGAGTCCAAAATCACAAAACGCAGCAAACTCTTTATGATACTCACTGATTTTCATTACAGAAATAGTGGTGTGAAATCAGTTAATAGATAAGAGAGTGATTTCCTTTCTGAAATCCCAACACATGTATTTTGCATCTGTTGAAAGCGCTGTTATGGGAAGCTTCCTAAGGTAGTTGCATGATGTAGAACTTGGAAGATGGGTTTGCTTTCTCTCTCTGCATTCACACCTCCTGGGCACCATCAGATATGCAAATGAGCCGCTCAATTGCACACATCCTTTTGATTGGAAGGGCTACAAAAAATCCCTGAACAGTTGCCCAAGTCAGGCATATGTGCACATTGGCTCCTTGAACACCAAAAGCGGCACTGTGTGCAGGGAGACCAAAAACCAGATTCCTTACCATGGTCCCAGACATGCCAGCTTCATGGAAATGTACTTCTCACTGCACTGGCAGGTGGAAGAATGACCACAATTGGCATCACAATAAACAGAACACATAAGCTTCAAAAACCCTGGAAGGATGATTTGATATTCTACAGGAAACTCTAGCATCAGAAAACAAGACTTCTGAAACACACAAGGACGCTATATCTGTAAAAATGGGAATCCTAAGTAGGGCCATCATATTGACCTGGACCTTATCTCCATGAAAAGCTGAAAGCATTTGATGAAAATGCTCCCTCCTGCAGGAGATGCAGATTTGTATTTGCCAAAGGTGTCATGAACTCTGCTGATCAGACTTGCCACGAATTCTCATCTCATTTCCTTATCAGATGAAGGAAAAGGGAACATGGTCATCAAACAGGAGGGGAAGATGAATTAGTTGAGATAATCTAAATAAACTAAAGCTAAGGAAAGGTGTCCTAGGATTTTTAACCATAACTTCTGTTCATTGCATTACGAATGATATTCTCAAGGAAAAAAAATGGGTTTTGTCTCTGCAGTGTATAGAATTTTTTCTTTTTTATTAAGAGGTGATGGGGATAGATTTGTCCTCATATACACACATTCATGTGTGATCAATAACCTATGCTGAGAGTAAAGTGATTATTTCAAGAGGCAACAGCAAAGGCAATTTTCCCAAGTTTCTATATTCAACTTATTCCCAGGACCAATTTTATTTCATTGTTTGAAAGAAATACAGCAGCATTTCAAAGTTTTACAAAATGAAACCAGTTGGCCATTCTTTAAAAAGCCACTTCTTGTTAACATTCAAAGTTTCTCACACAGCAACTTCCATTTCAGCACCTGCAATGTTAATTTTTGAAGATGGCACCATAAAACCACTCTGTATTCACTGACTGTTTCTATAATGATTAAAAGCCATCACACTAGCTATTTTTACTAGGTTTCTTGAGTTTCTTAAAGACCTCTAAGATACAGCTGAGGATATAATGAAGTAATCTGAAATATTTGAGCAGAGTATACCCTAAGGTTTTTTCTTATGATCTGAAAAAAACTTAAAGTGAAAATACATCTTCCCCTTCTCATACATGCATTTTAAGAAGTTAATTCTTCATGTCTGTTAGAATTTATTATGAATTCAGAAATGCATCTCTTTGGTGACACTCAAAAGATTCAAAGCAACCAAAAGTCAGATCACAGCAGATCTCTTTCTAGAGACCTTGAAATAATCAGTAATTATATGGTAAAATTTCCCCTTCAATCTATGTTTCATAAAGGGTTATTTTTAATACCCTGAAAATACAAAATAAAGATAAGCAAGTTAGTAACAAAACTACTAAACTTAATCTTAAAACAAACAGTGGGCTAGAGAAAACATTTCTAGCCCATACAGTTTGCAATTAGAAATTACAAGAAGCTAAAGGAAAAGTTGCATTTTTTTTCATTCAGCTTCATGCTACTTTGAGGTAAAGAGAGCTTGATTCTTGGCAACTGCCAGCATACCAGGATTTAAATGGGCACCAGGAGCACAGACAATTAGTTCTCAAAATGATTAAACACAACTAAACTTAATTATACTGACAGGCATGCTCAATTCCCAGATTTTCTGAGGTCACATATTCTTCTGTCAACAGAACATCTACATACTTCAGAACCAAGAGCAAGGACAATATGCTGTTGCCACATAAACAATATTTTAATTCAGTTTGAAAATGTACTGCAGCACAATGTGCTACAAGTATAATATCTATCCCTATTAAATAAAATTGAAGATAAGGTTAACAGTATTAAAGTACAAATGAGGTATCCCAGAGAATACAGAGCTGTCAGAATAATGTGCATGTGGAATGGATGGTTCTTGATATCCATGTATTTTAAATAATATTTTATAACTTCTCAGTCTACAAAAAAAAAAAGAAAAAAAATCCATGAATGACTGACTAAATGAAGGCATGTTTGAATGTAGTACACATGCAGCAAAAGACTTTTTTCTTTGAGATTACAAGGCACTTCTGAAACACCTCACTGTACTTTCAGTTAAGATGATGCCTTACCTAGCTTGGTATGAGATGAAGAAAATAGTGAAAAACAGACAAACGAAAATGCTCCAAACAAGAAACACAAAATCCAGAAATCAGACATGCAACCATTAAATCTAAAGCTTTAAGACTGTTTTTCATTTACTTACATGTGACGGGACAAAAATCAACCAAACTTCAAAGGAGCCTGCTCCCTCAGAGCCAAACAATCACATCTACAGTTGCTGTCAACTGGAAAGTGAGCATCTCTAACTGTGTCTCCCCTGAAATAATCCCAAACTGCCTGTTGTTACAGGCTGTGCTCAGAACTTCTCAGCACCACCAGCCTCTCCTCCACAGAGCTGTGCTTGCAGAGCTCCTCTCCCCCATACTTCTGCAGCATCGCCTACTTGCCTACTGCACTAATGGTGTCCACAGGCGTGGGAGGTCAAGTCAGCACATGCAGGAAACAGAAGGCAAAGGGGAAAAAAAATCCACAACCCCAAATCCAGATGCTATGCTTTTCAAGGCTGCACAATTTCCTCAAACTAGCTTTTATTAGCAATAGTTATTGTTCATCTGGTGAGCAGTCCCAAATCATAGCTATAAAAACAGAAATCATTTTAATTCCTGTAATACATAATCACAAAAGCACATACAATATACACCACCTGAACTTAACTATTAGGTTTGGGTTTTCTTTACTTCTACATCTATTGGAGATATCAAAAGGGTCAGACAAAAAGCTCTGACGGTAATAGGCACCCTCCCACAGAAAGACAGCAATCAATTACAAACCATTTGCAGAAATTGTAGAGCTGTCACAGACTCGTTTACAGCTGCAGTCCAAGTCAGACTGCCTCTGATTGCCAGGCTGTTTTCCACCCTTGCACCTACAAAATCAGGACAGCCTCAGATAATTTTCAAAATTACACTAGCAGACCTGTGTGTCAGCTCAAGAAGTGAACTGCAATACAGAATGGGCAATTACTTCAGCAAATCATGCAAAAGCCCTAATAACTGCTGAATCTGACAAATTTCAGGCTGGAGGGAGGGCAGGGAGCAGACCTGTCCATTTTCCCCTCTTTTTTGAGCTTTAATTGCAGCATGTAATTTAGAGCATTGGAGCAAATTTAGTGCATTAAAAGCAACAACTAGTGTACATCAATTGTTCTCTGTGCATTTAAATCCTCGGAACTGTCCCTAATTTTCTGGCACCTGGTGTATTTGACACAGGCAATCAGGATTGGCTTTGTTCTTCTGCTAAAGCAAAGCTGATGCCCCAGAATCTCCTTCCCTCCAGCAGGACAGAAGGTCAGCATTTATATCCACAAAGTGCACAGGGGTCACCCCATACTCTGGGTGAGCAGGGCACCTCAAGGCACTTAGGGGAGCCTGGTCTGGTGCAAACAGGCACCAAAGTGCCCTAAGCGTTGGGGTCACCTCTGCTGCGCTCCCACAAAGATTCCCACCCCTAAAACCAGGCAGAAGTCAAAAACAGCAGAGCAGAGTAATCCACAATACTCCTTTCAAAGGAAAAATGTGTCCTAAGGGGAGAAAATCCAGTTTGTTCTTGTCTGGTTGCAAAGACTTTGGGGAAGCATAGGCAATTGTTACACGGGATATAGATCACCTCTGTGGGAATCCCTTGTGCAGCAGGAGATGGGCTGAAGACCCACAATCACTGGGCTTCTCCTTATTCTCTAGGGAAAGGGCATAAAACCACCTATATAAGACTGAAGTAGATTATGAAGTAATTAACCAAAAAAGATTAACAGCTCCTCTCAGTAGGTATGGTTAGAGGCACAATGTATCTTCCCTATTCCAGTCTTCTGAGTTTTGACATTCTGTCTCATCTCTACCAATTTTTCATACGACCTAGCACAAGACAGTAATGTATTCCAGAACCATAAAAACTCTAACGTCATTCCTGTTATGCAAGAGTGCTAACACAAGTGTTATCACAAATTTGCTTGAAGATACAACCAACTCATCAACAGAATTTAAAATCACATTTCTGTTGTCAGAATGGCAATGCCAGGTAAAATCACGGCCACCAACACAAAAACACTACCCACACTTGCAGTTGGGAGGTTCAAAATAATATGCACTTGAATTGGACACAGGTTGCAATTTGCCTGATTCAGAGCAAAATGGACAAAAAGTTGCTCTTTGGAGACCAATGCATTTGAAGGTGGGTGCTAATTCTGGACATTCCTGCCTCAGCCCCCAAAGTTCTGGCTGAGAGAAGGAAAACCATTAGTCCAGCCAAGTCAAAGAGAAACTGCAGACACATAAAGGGTCTCCAAATTAGAGAGTGGCAATCACTGTCTCTCAAACACTGCACCTCTTCAAGTCTAAAACTACTGACATAGTATTGCTCTGGTCACCGTAATACTAACAGCAAGCCCTGGAAATATCAACAAAAAGAGAGGACAAAACAATCTGAATCAATTAGAAAGCTGCAGTAGCTTTACTGTTCTCTACAGGAACTGGGTTCAAGCCACACAGAAAAATGAATCTGACAAGTCTCCACCTGCTTACTGTTTGCCCTCCTCACCCTGCTCCTGCAGATGCAGCAGCTGTGCTGTAGATGCTGACCTGTCAGTATGACCTCAAGATATTAGAACACCAAGTACAGCTAATACACATACAATTATTTTCAAATTAATGCCATATGTAAAAGTCTTTCCAACAAAATGCAGGGCATTAATGCTATAACACAGCCTTTTGGTTCATAAGGATTGTTGTGTCAAGCATTTTCTTACCCTGAAGGGTGGATCAGTCTTCTCCCTGTGTGGTACTTGGTCCAGAGTGCCATCAGTACTGCTCCTTTTCAAACTGGATGTGACGTCAGGCACATTACTAAAGTCTGCATTTGAAATAAAGCACATAAACAAATTAGAAGGTTATAGGACAGAAACAGGAAAAGTATTTGCTCTTACCTGCCAACACTTTCAGTGTCTAGTACAATTACATCAGCAGGAGAGAATCACAGAATCAATTAGGCTGGAAAAAACCTCTGAGACCCTTTAGTCCAACCTATGACCTAACACCACCATGTCAACTAGACCAGGACACTAAGTGCCATGTCCAGAAAATTTGCAATCATCTCCACCCCTCAGAAAAAAATGGGAGAGGTCAAAGCAAGGAACAACTATGCCTTGAAACACTGCTTTCCAAACAGCAGCTGGACATCAGAGACTGTCTGAAGCAATGTGCATATCTGATCTACCAAAATAAACCTAACGCTCTTGCTAACAGCATGCTTTTGAAGGCAGCACTATCTATAATCAGCACACTCTGTGCTGAGACAACCAGTGAAGATTATTAAATGCTCTCAGCAGTTCTCCTTGGATGAACACACCATTGTTTGACAAGACTTAGTCTTGAATCCTTTAAAGATTTAGGAAGAAAAAAGAATTTTGCCCTGGAACAAACACCATTATTCATAATACAGACACAATCCCTTCTTCTTGCAAATAGTTTACCAATTTTCTCAAGTTTGGAGTCCATCTGCACAGTAGCTGGCACAATGCAAAACCAGAGGCAGCACTGCCCTGCTCTGACAGACTGCAGCTTTCAGTAACATTTACATTTAAACTCAAGAGCTATCCAACAATGCTGAGCGTTCATATACAAATTATGTTCTTTTTCTTTATATTTCCTCAACTGGCTGCTGAAAATCTGCAGCGATGCTCACGTGGTAATTCTAATTAAAAATCCTAGAAGTGAAGAAGCGACTTTTGATCTGCAGTATTATCAATCCATGTAGCTGAAAATTATAAAGCAACCACCAAATAAAAAAGGAAAAAAGAAAAAGAAAGAAAAAGATAAAAGAATTTTCAGCAACCTCAGATGGCAAA
This sequence comes from Polioptila caerulea, assembly GCA_013397295.1. Taxonomy (NCBI): domain Eukaryota; kingdom Metazoa; phylum Chordata; class Aves; order Passeriformes; family Certhiidae; genus Polioptila; species Polioptila caerulea. Next base: position 58,547 of record VYXF01011195.1, read on the forward strand.
ACAGCAATAAAATAATAGGGGATTAAAGATTGCTGCTTTGTTTCCCAGCCTTTAAGCCTCCAGAATATAATTCACACCACATTACCACGTTTTCAAACTCTTTCTCAACACCTACAAATGCTGGAGATTTATTTTTAAGTGAAAGGTAAGATTCTTATTTAATTGCTGACACCAGCAAATGAAATGGTAATTGAAACAAATACCACCCATATTGCTGTAAAAATCATGACAGCTTGCAATAAAAAAATTGGGAAGGACAACAGAATTTAGCTGCCAGGGTGTTGCTGTTGTCCTGTCAATGCAGAGTAGGACCTGCTCCTCTCAGAGAGAATTGACCAACATGGACTGAAACAGAGTGGAAAATGGGAATTTTAGGTCCAAAAGAGCACCTTGCAACCCACAAGGAGGCTTCCAGGTAAGACAAAACATGGCTGACAGACTCCAGAGGCACATCAGAGAAAGACATGCAAGTAACTCAGTACAATGTCAGCATGGGTTTTTCTATGTTATTAAGGTGCTCAGGCCAATACTTGACTGCTTTCTCATTTCCCTATCCTTGCAGAAACTAGGTCTCATCACTTTTCTCCCCTTAGGCTTTTTTACCTTCTCCTCCCAGAGTCAGGTGCAGCTCCTGATATGTAAGAGCCTGTGTAACACGCAATACCCCAAGAGTCACCACTTTTGCAGAAAAAAACACGTTTTATACAACTCCACTCTGGCCAGCCATCTTCTTTCAGAACTTAAAAAAGAGTCTGTCTTGTCTATTTTATTATGCTTTTACCTCTCTTCCTCCACCAAGCTTGAATAATTTTCTACTTCTGTCTGGTCTTTTAAAGTAATTTGGGGCTGTCTTCTGTATATGAATGCCTATTGACTTCCACCATCGTCAACTCCTAGGTAAGCCAACCGCTGAAACTTAAATTAACTTTTAAACATTTTCTTCAGGGTAAGGTGATGCCAACAATTTCCTATTGTTTCCCAGAGGAGCTCTTTTTACTTGCCCTCTGGGTTTTAATGCCCTCCTCCCCTCCAAACAGCATGCACCTGAGATACATTTTGCAATGGAATAAAGGAGCTAGAGTTTGATCTCGGTTAGCTAGCTATCGAGAAAAAAACCCTATTTCCCTGATTTTACAAAGTGACCATCAAATACATTTGTCCTTTATGAAGCAGAAAAACTAACACAAGAAATGAAGAGAGAGCATAAATGTGGGGAGAGGAAAATAGGGTAAAAAAATAGCAAACAACATAAACAGAAGAAATCAGGATAACAACACCCAAAGTAGGCAAATAGAATGTTGTATTGCTTTTTCCAGATGACCCATTTTTTTCCTGCCCTCAGTCTCATTTTGTTTTTCTTTTGTAGTCTACAGGACTGTCAGAGGTAGGTCTATATAGTCTTGCCCATTTTTATAGCATTTGCTGTTAGCAGAATAAGTTGCTGACGATGGAGAAGCAATAGTAAATGTTATTTTAAATAGCAAAACCTAAAAAAAGTTACATGGAAAGAATCCAAGGTGAAAAAAGACATCCTACTGCATCCGACATTGTATGCAGAACTAACATGGGGAAGGAAGAAAGGAAGGAAGGAAGGATGTATGGGTTGTTGATCAGTTTAGCGTCCATATCCTGTCTCCTCTTCCTTCTTTTGCTGTGGAAGGCGACTTCCTTTGGATCTGCTCTTACAGACTATTCCCAAAAAGCATAGAAGCACAAATATCAGCTGCATAGCTCAACCCCTGCATCCCAAAAAAAAGTAGTATTACCCTAGAGAATGGGTAATTACAAATGCAAAGCTGAAGGACATAAACACAGCAAACAGTTCAATACCGAAACTCTTTCTACTTCCAGTGATAAGTGGAAGGGGACTGGCAAAGCCAAAGCCTACAAATTGTATTTTGTTTAAAAATTCGAATTTGGATTTAGCTCTCCAATAGAATTCATATTATCAAAGATGTTCACAATTAGTAATGTGAAAGTGCCCCCTTACAGACTGGGTAACCACTATTCTTTTGGGTAAAACTAGCAACAAAACTGTATAGAATAAGCACAAAACTAAGAAAGATGCTATCACTGTGCAAGTACAAATTTGTTCCAGTACATAATATTCTGGTTCTTTGCTGGCCATGAGGATAGAAAAACATGCAAGGAGATATATGTTCCTAAAAATCATTGAAATTCAAGGTCAAACCACCTCTTCCAGGCTTTTTTATTCATTATTTAAAGAAAAAAACCCAAAAACAAACTAAAAACCAAAACTCTGATGTTACTAGAATTATGTTTCTCTCTACTTAAAGAAGACATGGAATACTTCACTGAAAACATTGCTTGAGAGGCTTTCCAGCATAGTAACTGGTGAGTGTATCATGGCTAAATCTGCCCACACAGCTCCATTACAGTAATACATTTGATTTATTCTACTGACATACTTGTGATAAAACTGTCTGGAAGAAAAATGGGACTGATAATAATGAGTTAAATAAAACATGGTTCAAATCTTTTAACATAATTTTTCTCTGCTGCAGTACACCTCTCTGTCCTGTTTACACACACACTCTAATGCTTGGTGAGTTGAAATGTTTATCACTTCCAGCTGGGATACAGGAACCTCTGAAGCAGATACTCTTGTTTGCTAGACTGGAAAAAAGTATCTCCAGAAAAGTCAGGGTGGTGGGTGGACCCCAGTTTGACACCAAGTGTCCACCACAGCAGCTCAATCTCTCCCCTCCTCAGCTGAGCAGAGGAGAGAAATATTATGAAAGGGTCATGGGTTGAGATAAGCACAGGGAGAGATCATTCACCAGTCACCATCACAGGAAAAACCAACTCAACTTGGGAAAATTAGTTTACTTTATTATTAATCAGAGTAGGATAATGAGAAATAAACCCAAATCTTAAAAACACCTTCTTCCCATCCCTCTCCTCTTCCCAGACTTAACTTTGTTCCTGATTTTTTCGCCCTCCTTCCCCTGAGCAGCACAGGGCATCAAGGAATGAGGGATTATGGTCAGACACATTATCTCTGCCTCTCCTTTCTCCTCATGGGGAGCACTCCTCACACTCTCCCCCTGCTCCAGCATGGAGACCCTCCAATGGAAGACAGTTCTCCTTGAACTTCTCCAGCATGACTCCATCCCATGGGCTGCAGCTCTTCACAAACTGCTCCAGGGTGGGTCCCACACACAGGGTGCAGGTCTTCTGGAACAAACTGCTCTAGGGTGGAGCCCCTACTGGGTCACAGGTCCAGCCAGCAAATCTACTCCAGCATGGGCTCCTCTCTCCATGTGCTCACAGCCTCCATCCTGCATCCATCTGCTCTGGTGCAGGTCTTCCACAGGCTGCAGGTGGAAATCTGCTCTCCTATGGATCTCAAGGTCCACTCCAGTGCCCAGAGCACATCCCAGCCTTTCCTTCTTCACTGGCCTCAATGCCTGCAGAGTTGTTTTTCTTGAATATTCTCACTCCTTCCTCCAGCTGCAATCATGCAGGTTTTTTTTTCCCCCTTCTTAAATATCTTATCCCAGAGGAGCTACCACCACTGCTGATGGGCTCAGCCTTGGCCAGTGGTGAGTCCATATTAGAGTCAGCTGGCACTGGGAAGCATCTAGAAGCTTCTCACAGAAGCCACCCCTGTAGCCCCCTGCTACCTAAAACTTGCCACACAAACCCAATACAATCAGCATGTTGCAAACAAGAAGAGTAGCAGCAGCAGATAAATGCTAGGATTCCTAGAAAGGCATGGGGGATTAAAGAGTGTCTCTATGTGAAAAGCTGAAACTACATCACATGAAATGCATAGTAAACATTTCTCTTGGTTTCTAGCAAAGAACCACCAAGTACTAAGAACACACTCAGCAACTTTAGCTACCAACAGCATCACCAAAGAATGCCATTACTCCTGAAATGATGCGTCTTGCTGGCAGGCAGGTGCCTCAATCATTCAAGAGAATTTACAGTGTAACCACTAAAAACCGAGAGGAAACATAGTTCTTAAGTCCTGTTTCTTACTCTCCAACATTCAATTAAAAGCAGGCACAGAGCACACAGATGGGACAGTTGGTTTGAAAAACAAACACATGCAGCATATCCAAGAGTTCTGTATGCCTGGGGGAATGTTTCTTCCCATGTTGATGCAGTGATACACGTACAAGTGGTGAACGTGGAAGTTATTCATGTGTTTGTGAGCAGTGAGGTACAATGGAAACTCATCGGCTGGCAGATGTGTGAGACAATAATAATCTCTGCTGCAATCCCAGCCAAGAATCCAAAGGAAATCAACTGGAAAACATCAACATCGACCATCCGGCAATTCATTTACTATAAAGAAGCCATCAGCAAACGCAAATGTCACTTATCTCTCTTCTTCTGTTTAATTAACGAAAAAGCCTTAATTACTTTCAAGTCAGAGATGCTCTTACCAGTTTAGCTGCTCACTGCAAAGACAAAATCATCATGAGGAGAAGGAACTGAAGATCCTGTTTCTTTATTCATAGTTCTCTTTTCATAATGCAGCAGAATTTGTTCCATTTCAGACTGCTCTCACTGATTTAAAAAAATGCCAAATAACCATCACAAGCATGTCAAGCATTATCAAATGTCAAGCACTGTGTAGGCAGCATAACCACCTCTTTTTTCAAACTACAGCAAGAAGGAGTGCTTCCACCTGCCACTCCAAAGACAATGATAAACTGAATAAAAATTCCCTCTACATCTACATGAGAAGACAACACAGAAAAATTAAATGCACTCAGTATCTCACTCAAAGACAAACTATGACCACTGCAGGGCATCATTTTCAGATGTGTAGGGAGCAGCAGCTCTGTGCACTACTTGATTACTATTCTCAGCTGTAGGAGAGAGAGGGCGAGAGAGATGAAGTCACATATTTCATCAGAATCAGGCAAGGGAACTGTACCCAGGCATTTCTTAGCTAAGCTAAGATGTTTGATCAACAGTTAGCAGCTGTGAGTCTTTCCTGGTATCCCTGACTTCACCTGATCCACTTACCACATCACCAAACATTCACTACAACAAACAGATTCTGACTCTGAAGGCCATGGTAAAGCCGGTCCCATAGGACTTGGCTGAAACCTGTCTGTAATCAACAAGGGTGAGTGAGGCAGGACAGCAGATAATGAGCAGAAAATGACCATGTCTGAGGTGGCTGCAAGCCATGCTGCACCCAAGCAGCTGAGCAGAGGACTAAACTTTAGCTCTCAACGTGTAAAACCTGGCATATGAAATTGAAACTCAGGAGCCAGGATTTTAATAAATTATTAAATTGACGATAAGGAGAAGAGGATAAGGCTATACAGCTAGTGAATAACATCCAATAGCAATGTTTAAAGAAAGAATGAGAATGCTGGAGTAATCTAATTTTGAAAAATACAGATCTATAACCTATGTAGTAACCTTAGGCTTTCAAAATAAATTCAAGGAAAGAAAAATCAAATGTGAAGATAAATAGAATATAACATATATACATTATGGGTAAGCAGATTGTGTCAAACTAATCTGACATCTGCCTTTAATAAAATATTCTTTTCAAGACAAAAATATAGGATAAAAATAACCTTCAGGAAACTTAGTTTAAAAAAAAGAAAAGAAAAAAGAAAAAAGAACCTTTCATAATATCCCAAAGGAAATTGTTAGCCAAAATGAAAAGGATAGGAATTAAAACAAGACAGAACTGGCTAGCAGGAAAGATGAGAATGGGTTTGTCTAAATTAACTCCTAGGCCTAGGAAAGGCTAGATTGTAGGTTTTGTCCAAGGTGGGTCTGGGGACTAATTTTATTTGATATTTTAATTATTTGTCTCAGCAAAGAAAGTACAATAGTAAGTACTCCAATTAAATACTCAAATCATTCAAAGTTAATACAGAGAATTAATTAGGAGCATGGCTGGAGATGCATAAAGGAGATGTGGATGACCTTGAAGATGAAGGCACAGTCCTAGAATGAAATCACATGGAAGAGAGTTTCAGGGACCTGTAAGAACCATTGCTTCTATAAGCTGGGACTCATGAGTAGGAAACATGAAAGAAAAATGTGGAAGTGTGGAGAAGGGTTTGACAACATGTAGTTGTGAGCTAGAGCTACTTAAGCAATGGCCAAGGCCAGCAGATACTGATCAGTCATTACACTGGCCAGGAATGTCTACGCTGGCAATCAGAAGACTGGCTTTCAACCATCAAGCAAATAAACGTCTGGAACAGACTTACCTAGGCACAAAGAATGCAAACAATCTATTTTAAAACAAAATAGGATCAATGTATCAATAGGGTTGTCTGTCCAAAGCCATAACAAGCAGAGGATTGGACATGATGAGCTTGAAAATTCCTTCCCATCCTGGATTTGTCTATCAGCAGCACAGCACAAATATTACACAGATACATACATACATAATACAGCTACATGGGTTAAAATAGCCAGAAGCCTCTGTCTCTTCAGTACAGCATAAGAAATACTTTAAGTTTAATTAATACTGTTGCTTAAAGATCCTGTCAAAGAATGTTTATGACTAAGAGAACATTTATATCAGAAGTGCACATGGGTTATGAGCCCCGACAGTTTCTTGCTGACTCCAGCTCTGATGTTCATTAACAACTCCACTGCAACAAACAGATCATTTTCTTGCTTGTAGGTCTTTGGCACTTGAAAGGGAAAGAGGGCTCTCACTTCCTGTCCTCTCTGCTGCAAGGTTTCATCCACAGTAGTTAGATGCTGTAGATACAGTGGCACTCATGCAGTTATGATGGGCTTGGCCTAGTCTGTAAAAGACTGATATCCTGACCTCAGATCAGAGCAACTGACAGCATACTTTAAACACTGGTATTGTCCAGTGATTTCAGACAGATTATGCTAAACAGCAATAAAATGGGCATCAGCTTACTTCTGAGAATAGTAATATGAATTTTAGCTTCAAAAAACAAAAGGATCCACAACTGTAAAGGATAGCAGGAAGTCCAGACTGTCCACTAGGAAAGAATGTATTCAATATTTTCACTAATTCCCAAATGCTCTAGAAACTGCCAATAAAACACAACACAGCTGATCTTCAGCACGCAGGATATTCGCCCACTCCCTATTACAGAGAGTTTCCATAATCAGCTGTATGGTTTATCTGGAAATGAGATATTACATTTGGGTAATAAAGTTAAGCCAGGTGTATGGAAAGCTGCATTTTTCATTGTTGTGCAAATTCTCCAGACTGATCAGTTAATTATGATACGCTTACAGTTCTCATATTCTTCTAGCCAATGTTACTATCAAGAGGAAAGTAAACTTCCAAGAGAAGATAACAAATATTTCCAAAATCCCTGGTGCAAATAATAGCAAAGTCTGAGCCAACTCTCAAAAAGGAACAAAGCATTGGTGGTCTTCATGCCTTCAGGCTTACTGGAAAACAGGGAGTGGTAGGTGAACCATTCCAGCATTGCCTGGAGAAGAGAAATATCAGCATAATGAGCTCTAAAAATTCTTCCTCAGAGACCAGCACTCATAACTTCAGGCAAGCAGTTCAGCCTGGCAGGTAGCACGTATGTGCTTATTTCTTTCAGTTTTATACCACCAAATATATTTCATGTTTTCAACAGTATATTAACTCTTTTGTAATGAAGTTGAAATAATAGATCTGTAAGCATTTCCTTCTGTATCCTTTTCCTTTCTGAAAAACTTCAAGAAATATCTTTCAAAAAGTAACAGTTGATCCAAAGGAATTTATTGAATAGCTTTCAAGAGACATTCTCACAATCTCTGTTAAAGAAGGCATCCAAGTTTCACCAGAGAGGTGAAGGGTTCTGGGTTCACTAGTTCAGTTATGAATAACTTGTATGTCTTGCTTATGCAAGGATAAGTCTTTTCAGTTCTTTGGCTCATGTTATCCCCTGGGATCAGCATGGAAGGGGCACCCACCAGTTGGTAGAAATGACAGATCCCACACAATCTCTACAACCCTTTAGATTTTTCTCTAGGTTGCAAAGAACACAGTAACTATGGTCAGGAAGAAGAAAAGCAGTAGAAGATTCCAGAGAAGATTCATTAACTGTCCCACAATGGCCATTTGCACTGGAAAATTTGCTAGTAAAAGTGAGGAGGGTTTAGAAGATGAGGTTGTGGGGGTACACCTAGGTAAGTTTAGTGAAGTGACACAAAAGGACACTGGAGTTTCTGCTCCAGAGTTTCCATCATGAAGGCCCACATGTGGATAAACATCAAGAGGTGTTTGGAGTTATAGAATTCTTCAATGCCTTCAAATAAAAGCTTTTTTTTTTTTTTTTTTTTTTTCCTCTAAGCAATCTTTGGCCAGAGGAAGATTTTTTGGAAATTTGGTGATAAGTCAGCTGAGGAAAAATTCAAAGGCCATGACACAAGAATGGTCCAGCTCGAGTAACAAGTGGAGATTTAATTTCCACCTACGAAAAGTGGACTGAAAGGTTCTACTTTATTTCATTATTCCTCTATTTCCTCTGCATGTCCTAGTATCATTTTTACGTCCTACTAGTACAAGCCTCAACATATGAAAAATGGCTGCTACACACTGAGCTTATTCATGAGGAGTTTTTATGGTCACATTTTATTTCTAGGCTGAAAACTGTCTCTAGGTAACTTTTGCATCAAGAAAACAGATTTTTAAAAGTTTAGTAGTTTACAGCCATAGATGAGAAATGTCCATTGAAACACACCATATTCTCTACCACTTTCAGCTGAAAGCCAAAGCAGTTTGGTTCACTTTTTTTCATCATTGATGTTCTCTATGGATTTGGGCAAGAGACCGAGGTACCACGGACCCCAAGTGCAGTTTCTTATTAATCTCCAGTTAAGTGAGTGTTCATGTAAGCTCAGTTCACAGAATCTGTGTAAGTTTTTAACTATTACACAGTGTCAGTCCATTCTTTTTCCCCACAGTTTGTACTCACAGCATTCACTCCAATGCTGGAGTAAATCCAAATTTATTTGCAGGCAGTAATTGTGGTTACTAACTGTAAGTGGTTTACAGCTTTCATGCTGCTTTAACCAACAGTTAAAAAGAGAGTGAAACACTAAATTTATTATCAGTTCAAAACCACCTTCCTCTTTTTGCCTAGGAAGTTTTCAATTTCTTCCAAAAGCCTTTGGACTAACTTCGGATAACAACTAGCTCAAATTCTTACTGCTAAATTGTCGTGACTTGAATCTGCTAGTATAAGTAACTTCAGTCTCTAGAAAACTGAGGATGATAGAAAAGCACAAATAATATCAACTGTATATATTAATTCAGAAATTATTAAATCTCTGTAAGGTATTTTGGCTTTTACCCCTTTTTGGTGGTCTGGATGTTTTGTAACTATTTTGGGACTGTCTAGAAGGTCTACTCTCAGGTTAGCTTCGAGGCTGTTACAATTGACTCCTTGGTGTAGCTGGGAACTCATGCAGAAATCCTTTCCATATGTTAAAATCTGGAAAGAAAATTAGCATACAGCTGTCATAACATCAAACTTCCTAGACAGGATTCTTAAACACAGAATTACTAGAGGCCTGTCACTAACTAGACTAATTGTTACCAAACAAGACATGCAATTACAGACCAGTTAAAAGATTCCCTTCATGGCCCTTCTCATCCATATATTTTTGCTTCAGGGAGCAAACTACGAAGCATCAGAAGATGCTTTACATGCTTCCCAATGTACAATGCAACCAGGCTGCTTCTATTTGCATATGTGATACTGCCTAGACAAAGAGAAATTCCTACTTCTGGTTAGGGTCTGAAATGATCAAGAAGGACAAGTCTTTTTCCTTTGTTCTCGCCCTTCAGTGAGGAAAGTGACACTTCTTCTTTTAACATTCCACATTTTCAAGTATAGAAAAAGGCAGTATGTTCACGCAAATATTCTTGTATCATACAGCTTTCTTAAGACATTTTGGGCGACATGCTGAACAGTGGCTTCACTCCAATCAGCCACCTACTTGTACAAGTTTGACTTTCTATAGGCTGCTTTATGCTCCCTTATATTTCTTTTTTTTCTAAATCTCTACAGAAACATCCATTTTGATGCTGGAGCAGAGTCCTTTAGATTCTTTTGTCCATTAACAGCTCATGGTGAGGCAAAGTCATTTGACTCATTAGCTAATTCAGTAATCAATAGGAGATACAAATTAGCAACATAATAGGAAATAGCTGCCTGCACTTCTGCAGCAATGCCTGATTACCCCTGCTTCTCCGTGGTGTGTTTCTATACGGTTATTTAACATTCTAAACTTTCTCTGCCCAAGAATCTGCCAGCTGGGCAGCTGTTCAGCCCTTTCAGTTTGAAGTTTAACACTTCACTCCAGCTTCTCAGATTGTTACCTAAATGTGTTCGTTCCCTAAGTGCTGAACAAATGCCTTCTTCCCTACAGTCTCACTGGAGGCCAGTGTTAGCCACAGCTGATGCATCACTCTTCTATTCCAGTTCAACAGCTGGAGATGTGTGGCTGCAGTATGGAGGAGTAAGACACAGCAGAGCCCAAGCTAAGTCCTCCACACCACCATCCCCTCTAACTCAGCAAAGGCTGCAACCCACTGCTGCCATTAGGTCATCCAGGCTACAGCTGCTGGACATGCTGGGGTGCTGTCAGTGGTCCCTCTCCTTGTTTTTGGTGCTCCTGCAGGATTGCTCACATGGGAGACTTTGGCTGCCCTCAGAGGTAACTTGCACTGAGGAGAGCTGGAAAGCAAATGGAGCTAGACCTGCCCAGGTTCCAAGTATACCACCTCAGAAGTACATTTTTTCCTCCATCTCAGATTTATGGGCACAAAAGTAATGAAAACAGAAAAGAAAAAAGAGATGAAAAGTTACTTAATAATTTAGCAAGAGTTTGTGGCTAGCTTAGACAGTTTTTATCATTACTCAACCTACCTTACTTCTATGAAACAGAACATCTGCTGTTTGATGTGTTTTAAATCATGCCTACAGCACTAGTCTATATGTGGATGTCTCTAACTTTATCATAATTAATAAACCTCCTTGCTATCCATATTGTCACTCTAGAGAATTCAGTAGGAAGGGCAATATGATGATTTATGCCTACATATCACTGAGCCAGAAGGTGCAGCTATACAGGGTTTAATGAAGTTTACACCAGGAAAAAAACCCCAACAATTTGGCCCACTGACTTCACAGGGATTAAATCACAGCAGCGTTTAGCAAGGCAGAACAGAATGCCCTTTCAGTAGGAAAGCACAGCGACAAGCATTTTATAGCATAAGCAATCTTTTAATTTGGTGCACACACATCTAGCAGAAAGCAAACAGGACAGTTTTTCAAGTGCCAGCAAGAGCTCATTAAACTGCCACTCTTGGGAAACACTTGTATTGCAAAACATGCAGTAGGCAACAAGTGCTCCAATGGATCCAGATTCTGAAGAGACAAATGCTATCTCTGAATTGATCTCTACACTGCTACAGCCTCAAGTATTGTCACAGGTCAGTCCTAGTCTTTTCCCAGCGATTCACAGGAGTGCAGGACAAAGACACTTGTGTTCACAGCACACAAACAGCTTGGAGCAGGACCCAACCCACCACAGCTGTCCAACACCACTGTCAACACACAGCCCGCCCCTTGCACTTGCTCTGATGAGCATGTCCTATCACATCTATGTGGTTTCCCACCGAATTGGGTAATAAATAAAAAAAAAGAAAGCCCAGCAGAGTCATCTATCTTCAGGCAGATGAGCAGTCATGCTGCATAGACTGTCACATGTCTGTGTTACAGAGAGGCTTTCCTAGGACGTTGCCTTACACCACACAAAGCCATCAGATCCCTGGTATTAGATGCACCAGGCAAGAGGGAGCAATGTATGCAGATCTGCACAACTAACAGAGATCAGGGCCCATTATCTAACAGGACTCTGGGTATCCTTGGGACTTGAGAAGCTAAGAAGCAATATTCACCTCTTCTGAACCCAAAGGAAATTCCTGTGAAAGAATAAAAACAGATTTCTTTGATACGTCACACACATAGCACAAGGAAGGAGATGCCTTACAGCACAACAAAGAGAATTTTTATGTAGAAACAGCATCTAGGCAAACAAGCAGGATCTGATTTGGGCAGAACTAAAAGTAGAAGTTATTTTAGAAATACTTTTCAGTTAAGTTTTAGTTTTACTTTAGTTTACAAAATGTTTTCAGCAATACATTAAAGACATTTACAAAAAAATATGGGGAAACAGCAAGAAGCAGAGTGGTAAGAACCAGAGGTCCAGGCACAGTCCCCAGCTGTCAGAGCTAGAGGCCACCTTAGTGTCAACATCCTCCTAACTTTATCTCTTCTCTTAAGAAGGACACACAGGTCTTTCTGGTATTCAGAGTGGGTTGGGGCTGAAAGAGGATGAACGGGGTGCTGTGTGGAAAGGTGTGCACAGTGACATGCAGAGAGACAGCTGGTAGCAGAGCCAACCTCTCTTCCTTTTCCTCCCTCAACTCAGCAGTATCTGACAAAGCTGAATGGAGTAAAGTTTTCTGGAGAAGCAGTGAGTTGTAATTACACTTTACAGAGGCATTGAGAACACCTAGCAAAGTGCATTTGAAACAGGAAGTACCTTGGAATTGAATCCAAATCAGCTATTATTATTAAGGTCATATGTTTTTTAATAATTTAGTTATATAAAAATTAAACTTGTGGCTAACTGATGTGCTTTGCTTGGGTGGGTGCTTACTAAGACTAAAATCAGAGGCTGCACATGTCTTGGTAAACAGAAGAGCCACTTTCCATGTGAGGATTCAAACCACTGATCCTCCTCCTGAAGCACTGACACTTTGCAAAAATATCTCAATGTTTAGCAGATCAGGAGCTAAAATATAATTGCTCCTCTCCAGCACACAGCCCAGCCATTTGTCAAAAAAGCACAAAGCCTGACTCTCTCCCTCCCTGACTCCAGCTGTGCTTATACAGCACAAAATAGCTTCAGCAGGAGTGACTCAAACCAGCATGTCCCAGACTACACTGCTGCCCAGGCATCAGTGCAAGAGGAAGGAAAAAAACCCCTTGCTCCAAAGTGGCTAGAGCAGTGTTCTGTGGGCAGCTCAACTGAGAGAGAACTTTCTACCTCCAAGAGTAGCTCTCCTTGCAACCAGCTTGGCCCCTGCCAGCTCCTCCTCATCCTCCTTACCTGGCTCTGTCCCTTGTAAGAACTCTGTGCCCATCAGTTCAACTCTGAGTGCGTGGGGGCTGGGGGAAGATTTCTCCTTGATTAGCTGCAGGGGCTGCAGCAAGTGCTGCTGCCAGCACAGGGGTGGGAGGAGTGCTATGGGGCTAGAGGAAGAGGAGGAGGAGCAAGCCTCCTCCTTGTCAGCAGCACCCAAGACTTCTTCTTCACTGCTCCTGGGACTACGCTTCCAGAAAGATGGGCCAGACAGGAACCCAGACCCTGCACAGAAGGTAAGCACCCTACCCCACAGGTGGGGAGTACAACATGGAGCACAGGAACAATATGTCCATTTATTTTTACTTTTTNTTTTTTTTTTTTAAGTTGTTTTTTTCCCCATTTAACTTTCTAACCCTCAGAGGTGAAAGTGTTTCCTCATGGAAACTTGTAACTTGTTAAAGCATTTTCCAACCTGCCATCCCCCACTTTTTTTTTCCTGCTTTTTTATCACAGAGTTCTATTTACGAATTAGGGTTGATTTCAACAGTGTCAGCTAACCAAAAACAACAACTTTTTTTGGCAAAAACACACTTGCTAAGGAAAAAGAAAAATTGCCCAACTCTGACAGTAGCTAACATTCTGCAATGGATTTTCACACCTACTAGTGCTTCTACCTCCTGCCTCATACCATAGATATGGTAAATCTATAGATGTAGCATAAACCCACACAGCATTGCTCTAAATATGATTTTCAATCCTTGTTCCTTCTCTGTTGTTTATTCCTCAAATATCCATGCCATCTTAAAATGTGAAATGAGGTGCGCTTTTTTCCTTTTTTTTTTCTCCACAGCTGTAAGAACTTCAGTCCAATTTCCTCATTTTTTAATTCTACATAAATATTTCTTTAATTTCCTTGGCACTGGAACTTGGAGCAAATTCAGTTGCTCTGCATTTATGAGTGCATTTTTTAAAAGTATTTCATCTCATTTATTTTCCAGGATAAGCTTATTACCCACCAAGCAGCTAAGCAGAAGGAACATAGTGGTACCATGTGGGAGATCAAATGATACAACCACAGCAGGTCCAAAATACAGCTACAAGGGTATAACAACCTCTTGGAGAAAATGAATCACTCTCACCAAAAATCCCCTTGGAATAATTTTCAGGAGTGGCAGAATTAGTGGCTTTGGAGAAAGTCAATCACTTCCCTTCTGTACAATAAAAGCTGCCAAGGTTTGCCATGAGGTATAATTGGGCATGCTCAACGCAGCAGAGTATGTCAGAAAAGGCATTCATCAGAGTTACAACAGACAGTTACAAAACTGGAAACAAACATGGACAAACTATTACTGTCCAAGTTATGTGAAGCTGGTGATTTTAAGTAAGTTCTGTTTTGCTTTTGCATGGTGGTCATCGCCAACCATTAGGCAGGGCATTACTGTGCAACTCAGTGATGAAAATTTCCATTTTCTAAGCACTTTGTTAATTTTAGCTCATTAATCCTCATAGCACTGTAGAAAGACAGGATTAATTTCTAAAAACAAGGAGGCAACAGCAGAAGCATTAAGGTTTTTTAACTCCTAATAGGTACCTTCAGCCAAATTGAGCTTGATTTTTTGAAAAGGTCCTCTCTTCCAGCACTAACTGACTTTCAAATGTGCTGCTTCAGAAGAACAGACTCAATGTGGACAAGCAAATGTTAGAAATTATTTTTGAAAACTGTGGTCTAAAGAGTGACTGACTCAACCCTACCCATGCAGACAGAACAGATTAAACAGGACAACCAGGGGATCAGGCCCAGCTAGCACAGGTTTAGGAAAGCCATGTCCTGCTTGAACAACCTGATCTCCTTTTATGAAGAGGTGACCCAACCAGCGGAGGAGGGAAAGGCTGTGGACAGAGCCAACATGGCTTTCAGTAAAGCCTTTGATGCTGTCTCCCACAGAATTCTCCTGGAGGAACTGCCAGCCCATGGCCTGGAGAAGTGCACTCTTCACTGGGTTGAGGACTGGCTGGATGGCCGGGCCCAGGGAGTGCTGGTGAGTGGAGTTCACCCAGCTGGTGGCCAGTCATGGGTGGGGTCACTCTGGGCTCGGTGCTGGGGCCTGTCCTGTCTAATGCATTTATCAATGGTCTGGACAAGGGGATCAAATGCTCCTCAGTCAGTTTGCAGGTGATACAGAATTGGGTCGGAGTGTTGATCTGCTGGAGGGCAGGAAGGCTCTGCAGAGGGATCTCTGGACAAGTGGGCTAAGGACAGTGGTGTGGGGCTAAACAAAGCCTTGTGCTAGATACTGCACTTGGGTCACAACAGCCCCAGGCAGTGCTGCAGGCTGGGGGAAGAGTGGCTGGGAAGTGGCCTGGCAGAAAAGGCCCTGTGGGTGCTGGTCAACAGCAGCTGACCAGGAGCCAGCTGTGCCCAGGTGGCCAAGAAGGCCAATGGCACCCTGGCCTGGCTCAGCAATGGGGTGGCCAGCAGGAGCAGGGCAGGGATTGTCCCCCTGTACTCGGCCACACCTCGAGTGCTGTGTCCAGTTCTGGACCCTCACTCCAGGAAGGACATTGAGGGGCTGGAGCACATCCAGGGCAACAGAGCTGGAGCACAAGGCTTATGAGGGGGGGATGAGGGAGCTGGGGGTGTTTAGCTGGAGAAAAGGAGAGTCTGGGGATATTTTGTTGTTCTCTACAACTCCCTGAAATGAGGCTGTAGCCAGGTGGGGGGCAGCCTTCTCTCCCAGACAACAAGTAACAGGACAAGAGGAAATGGCCTCAAGCTGCACAAGAGAATGTTCAGGTTGGACATCAGGAAGTATTTCTCCACTGAAAGGGTGGTTAAGCATTGGAATGAGCTGCGAAGGGATGTGTGGGGTCACCATCCCCAGAAGTGTTCAAGGAACAACTGGATGTGGCACTGAGTGCTATGGTTTGGTTCACATGGCATTTGGTCAAACGTTGGACTCAATGACCTTTAAAATCTTTTTAACCTTAATGATTCCATGAATTTCGTAAAGACTGGATATGAATTTAAGAGTCCTTGGCCTTCAAATCCCTGCTTGGATCATTAAATACGCTCTCTACTAATCTAAAATCTTATTCAATTCCTGAGTAACAGGACACAGAACAGTTAAACCCTTTATGATTTTCTATTAATTCAAAGTAATGCCATTTTCTTCTGTTTCCATTTGAACTGATCAGGTGATCAGACACTAAGCACTGAATTCAATTAACATAAAAGTTCTTCTCACGAAGCTTAATTTAGAACTATTTGTTCCCTTTCAGAATAAAATAAATCTCCCTTAACTGCTTTTAAGCAGAAAAGCAAATATACTATGTCCCTTTATCCACTAGTGCTTAAAGTATAATACATACTACAGTAATTTCCTATTATAATGGAATATTTGCACAGGTTGCAAATTTATCCCTGAGGAATGAGGAATCTAGTGAATGGACACATACATTTATTACACTGAATACTCGAGGTAATGCTGGCCTATGATATCAAGCCAACAAGCTCGATGATAGCCCTGATATAATTATGTAATTAATTAGCTCTATCATAATTTTTGGTTTATGACACTAACTTTTATGTGCCACTAGTCAATTTAATGGCATTTTAAATTGAAATAAGGCCCCTGAGAGAGATGCTACTCACTGAATCACAAATCTTGTATTCAGATTTCTTTTAATTTCAAAAGATGACCTAATAAAATTGCTTTATAATTAAATCCATTCTAACAACTTCTCCTATGTGATTCTTTCTCTTCTCCCATTTTTAATTACGAAAAAAATTCCAATCAGAAAACACTCGCCAGCATAATTATATGCAAAAATCAGCGATCTCTTTTTGTATCTTTTTCTGCTCCCTTCACACAGCACTGCATCCTGGCTGGCTTTCCTGCAGAATTTTACTAGCATCCTCCAGAGGCAGAGCGATGAAACTGCACCTTTTATACTGAAAATCTCGTTAAATTTGCTTTTATCTTATTTGAAAAATAGTCACAGCGTGGGACGAAAGGGGAGCAAAGCCCCACGTACTTTCTATTTCAGACAGACATTCATAAGTGTTCCGGTACCACAAGGTGTGGTTCTCCAATGAAGTAACATCAGATAAGGGAAGGGAATCCATAGCTTGCCTCCATCCATAGTGACAGAGCCCCCCTATGTGCCACCTTCTATTTCCAGCTGAAAAGGCAAACCCAGCAGTGGGCACTGGCACCTCCTTGGGGCTGGGGGGTTCTGATGTCATCCAGGGGCATTCCTTACCACATAGGTACCTTTCCTGCCTGGTGATCCTCACATGGCAACTCATCAGGATCTCACCCTGACACAGCACTGTTAGGATACATCCTCCACCCAGGGCTTAAAACAGTGGTGTTTCATTGAGTAAGGAATATGAGCAGGTAGAAGCAGAACAATCCCCATAAAATCTCGTTTCACAGGCTTTACTCTACACAGTGGCCACTGTACCCAACAGGAGCACAACATCACTGGATGGGAGCAGAGCTCAATGACTCCTCTCTGAGGTGATGATGACTATTGCATTGAAGATACCCTTAATGTATGTGCTACTTTGCCACACAGAAAGCATGGCAAACACAGAACAATACTCTGCTTCTGAAAGCCATCACATCATTTCAACCACTGATGCCTGGGAAATGGATCTGTTGGAAATACTCAAGGTGACACAGAACAGTTAAGAGAACACTTGATAATACTGGATGGTACAGACAGATTAAAATATCATTTCCCTGCAGACATGATCATATTCTGTTCCATTTCTGCTCCCTAAAAAATAATAACAGACAGATATTGAGCACAAATGGAACTTAAACAGTTTGTACTTGTGTTTTTAAGGCAAGCACATAATTTTAATCATGACTGAGTTTTAAAAAACAGTGATATCTGAAGAGAGGCGAAAGTAATAGAATTATTGTCAATTTCTTACCATTTGCTGTGTTCTTTTTGAAGTTATCTAGAAATTCTTCCAGGAGCTGTGACTGGTTTGGAGGGGGCAACAAACTCTTTGGGTCCCTGGAAATGTCACCATCTGACCAGGACACACACAAGGGTTGCTGGCTTGTTCTCACTGTAAGCATGACACTTCTCTCTGAAAACAGTAACTCCATCTGCCTGAGATCAAGATCAGACACAGCCTCTCCATTTATGCTCAGGATTTCATTGCCTACTCGGAGCCCTGGCAGCGTGTGAAAGCAAAGAAAGAAAGAAGAAAAAAAAAATAGGTAATATAATGTAAAAAAGCGTCACAACCCAAACCTTATGCTGACTCGCCTTTTATCTTATTGGTTTGAATTCAAATAGCCTAATCCTACCACAAGTCCATTAGAATCATGGGAGCTTTATTTGTGCTATAGTTATACAGATTGACCTCATGCTTGTTTACTTTGATAGGTGCTACCCACAGTACAGCAATCAAGTTGGTTTTGTTTAAAGATGCTACAGAATTGGGTGGGTGGGAGAGCAGAACAGCTTTCAAGAAGATTGGAATAGAGTCACCTCTCACAACCAGATACCATCACTATACAGCACCATAACACATATTTCATCCTCTCTGAAGAACAAGGCACTAGTCATGCAGATCAAATTATTCATGAAAAGCTGCAACAACTAAGGATGGAGCTTTTATCATCTTTTCTATAAATCTTAACAGTGGCAAGTGCTGTCTAAGTCAGTAAACCAAGCAGATACTACTCTCAGGTAGCAAATCAAAATCTCTGTCTCCACTTCTCTGGGGCAGTTTTTCAGAGAGAGCACAATGCACATGATCCTCACACGTGCCGATGAAGAGAGGCACAGTTTCTGAGCAGTGCAGGGGGAAGGTGCTCACAGAAATGGATGCAGAAAACTATTCTGGGCTGGAAGGCTTTTTTTGCCAGCAAAAGTGGAAGCGATGGGTCATAGAAACTGATCAAGCCCATGAAGTTCCCTACTGCGAGATGAACCCTTCCTCCAGTTGGTTCCTCTGTGTAAAAGCGTTCGGTCGGATGGCTGAACACAGAGTTTGTCTCCAAGGGTGAACAAGAACTGTCCCCACTACACTGAAAGGATAACTCAGTTACTCTGTGTACACATTTTTTCCTACAATTACATACTTTCCATGGTCTTCAGGAAAGAAAACTGTGAACAGTAAAAGCCAAGAAACATTTCAGACAGCATTACTAAAGCTCCTTCAAGTTTTTGGACTTGAAAAAGATAATGAAGAATAGTTTTAAACAAAAACAGGATACAATACCTTCCTTGTATGCCAGTCCATCAGGGAGAACATCACTTACAAAGATATGGGTGAGATTCTCATTTTCAGCAACTTGGGCTGTGACAGCGAAGCCTGAAGCAAAAGGGGTTTAAATCAAATACATTTTCCTGGGAACATTTCCCTTTTATTTTCTGTATTTAGTAGACTTTGCATGAGGAGGAAGATACTGTTTATGTTCTTATGAGAACACAGCCATAGGGCATATAGAAATTATCACATGGCTACCCATTGATAGTCTGTTAAAATTAGCAAGACATTTTCAACTCCCAGAAAATGCTATGCTCTGCTGTAAAAAAAAACCCAAACAACTATGTTTCAAAAAAAGTATTTTCTACCTTAGCTCCATGACATTTCCATAACACAGCACAGCCCATCATTACAGTAAGAGTTCTGCAGAGTGTCCGTCAGACATAGAGGTGTACTGAACAATTCCAGGAACTGGAAACCCAAACTATAAAGCAGCAAACTCTACTAGACCAATGAGTGGGAAAGGCCAGAACATAACAATTTAAAACTGACTTACAGCTAAAGCACAGCACAAAGCTGCCTTACAAAGGTATCCTGGCAAGGTATGTATTCCTAGGCATAACTACCTCCCATGGACAAAAAGCCTGTCAGAACTATTTCCAAAGTATACTTTTGATACTGTGCCAACAGAGGATCCCACCACAAAAAAAATGGCAGACCTTGACCAGTGCCTGACTGAGAGCCCACCACAAAAAAAATGGCAGACCTTGACCATTGCCTGACTGAGAGCACCTGTATTAGTCCTGGCAGAGGGCATTCATTTTTCTGACAAGCCCATGCTTCCATTATTTGGCCACTGTAGGAAAATGAGAAAGTGGACCCTCCCAAAACATAAGAAATGTACTTGCCAGTGTAAAAAAAAATCAGTCTTTGTTATAATGCCTTGAGTTCTTTGCAGATTCATGCTTTGAGCTATCAAGGATGGTTCTGTCTGCCCTCAGAAACAAAAAAGTCCCAAAGAGAGAAAGTAAGCAATGAGAAGAATAAAAAGAAGAATTCCTGAGAGCTTACCATAATCACTTATGTTTTCTGTCTTTGTAAGATGAACATGATAAACACTTAATGGACAAATTTCTATTTCATCATACACCTGTTAAAAAAGAACAGTAGCAGAAGTCACCAAATTATGCAAATGCAAGCATCAAACCCCAGATACAGCACAAGAAACAAGCACAATATTCTTTGCATCAAGACTTGCTGTCATTACACAGAGAACTGTTTTAAGCATCACAGCTATGAGTGGGACTAAAGCTAAAGACCAAAAACCCATCCTGGATTACAAGCTGACACTTCACTTTTGTACTAAAAGCCTCATTCAAATCTTCAAACATATCTTGAAGAAAGTGTTTGCAGTGAGTCACCACTCAAAACTCTGAATGAGAATGACAGAATGCAGTCTCAGAACAGCTTTAAAACCTTATTTTTGATCTAAATTTCACATATTTGTAGGTGATAACTCAACTGCAGCTACAGACATCACAAAATTTTATCTAAAAGGAGTCACACTTTCCTGGTCTACTATGTATTCATATGGTTCAGGAGCACAATACTCAGTATTTTCATCAACCAGTCTTCTGAGTTGCAGGCCATAGTGTCTTGGCTCCAGCTGTTTCATCTAAAGAAGAAAAAGAATGGAGTTTGGATTATTTATTTGCAGAATCCTAGAAGACAGAGAAGTGATACACACACACAACAAGCTTCTAAAATCATGCAAAAGCAATCTCAAAAAGTAATTTTTTACCTATTTTTGTAGTATAAACAAAACTATAAATATAAGGTTACAGTGCTATTTCCATTTTGCCTTATGATCCTCCCGAATCCTTTCATAAACACTCTGTCTTGGCTATTAGATTAACTGAGCACTAATATATGTTTTCAAAGATATCTCAACAGTCCTCTGTCCTTTTGAACTTAACACTCACCACCACCTTTTTCTGTAACTACTTATAAAGATTCAGTTCTGCTCAGCAGCTTTTGCTCCTGATGTGGAAAATGCAGTACAGGCAGGTAGGAGAGGGGATGGCAAGCAGGTTCCCTAAGGGTTTGCCTATCATCTATGATCAGAGGGTTCCCCCTATTTTTTTATTTTTTTTTTTAACCACATGAGGTCAAAGCAAAGATCCTGTCTCAACAGGAAGCCAACGGGAAGTAGGGATATTCCCAAAGGATATTAGCCTTAGAAAGTGCTGAGCCCCTGATGGGAGGCTCTGAAAAAATCAGGATTCTGGTGAGACCATGGCACAAAACATTTCATTTTAGCATATTAATAGACCAACAATTCTAAAACAGGAGGAAGAAACACTTCCAAAAGAAGAGGACTGACAGCCTCCCTGAGGGCTATTTAACCCCTTTAATGTATCTTACACTTGGCAGCTTACGAAATCTTACTCTACTGGGTAACTGGTAATTAACTTAACATTTTATTACATGCTGCAGTTTACAAGTTACTTGTGTTCTGTATCCTGAAAAATTGAATTCAAATGCACAAGTTTTTTATAGATGCTATCCAAAAACCTCAGATGGAAAACAGAAATGAGAAAAGCATAAACCTCATAAAGCATGGATGAAGGGGAAAAAATAAAGCTCTAACAACTCTTCTGAACTTTAGCCTTATCCACATAGCATTCAAACATTTTCTGTTAAGAAGAAAGATTCCTTACACTCACCAGAGCAGAATGAAAATGTAAGAAGGAAAAGAACCAGGATAGATGAGCAGAAAGTATTCAGCATTAGAGAATGCTTATGAAAAGCTTTACACACAGAATAGAAAGACAAAATAAAACAGAAAAACATTTAAGAAAAAATCAAGGAATTTAAAACTAAATTTTCATGCGATACAGACAAAGAAAATTAAAAGTCAGCTTTACAATTAAAAATACTTTGGGATGATAGAGTAAGAGAGGTAAGGAATTTCCTTTCCAACTTCATTTTACTTTTATAAATTTTATTTCCTCCGTCTTGCAGGGCGCCCTAAGGACCGCAAACTGTTCTGGCCCTTGCCCGCCACCTGGTGGCCAAGCCGTGTATCACACAATCCCTTCACCCTGACAGGGTACAGCCGAGTTTTTAAAAGTTTGTTTTTAAAACAAACATTAAACACTTTCTCAAGGACTCAGTCTCCACCAAGAGAAGCCATAATAAGATAATTTCTTCTTAATGATGCCCCGCAGATGCATTGGGACTTGCATAAATCAGAGCGCTTATTTTTATTTTTAAAACTATAGTTTACTCTGGGTTGTTAAAAGCTTTTCCTTTTTTTTTCCCACCCAATATTAGCATGTGAAAAGAGCCATTAAATTGGACCCTTTCCTCCATTAAAGCCTCAAAATTCAATAACTTCAATCCAGTTCAACGAGTTCACATGGAAATTCACCATAACCTATGCCAAAAGCTACAGCTGGATCTTGTCCTGCACGACTCCTTTTTTCCCATTTTTTCCCCTTGTGAGGTAAATAAAATATATTTACCAGTTGGCCAGAAAACCGAACTTGGGGCTAAAGAGCTATTTTTTTCAAAAAGCAGTTTAGCATAATTTAAGTGACTTGAATCATGAAGTTATAGAGCTAAATTCAAGCACTTACACATATAGAGGCAGAAATGTTATATTACAATGCTCCAGAGGTGCTGTGTTTTGACTGTAGCTAAAACTGGTATTTCTATTTTACCTTCAACCAGTGACTCAGTTTTCTGTCTCCTGATCTGTAGCAATCCCTCTCAAACTGCCAGCACTGACTTTCACAAGCAAACTCACTCTTTGAAATTCACAAATAGAGCTTGTATTTAATTAAAAGCGTAAAAAGGTCCTTTCAGAAGCAAACCTATATGATAGCCTTTGTAACAGCAGTCTTAAAAGTCTTAATCTCCTGGCTCTAAGTCAACCAGTCCCTGTTGGTCCTCTGTGATTAATTTGCACAAAACAACTGGGTTTGCTGCAAGGACAACACAGGATGGGCACGTGCTGAGACTTCCCAGGGCTGCCCACCTGGCACACTGTCACTGCTCTTGAAGTACCCCCTGTGTGCTGTCTCCAGCAAAGTTTTTTGAAAACCTTTCCACCACCCTTGGCTACAGCGTACAAAAACCACAACTAAGGAAAGAGAGCAACGTGCCTTGAGACAGTGACAGGGAGATGCTTGTTATGTATTATTAGTATTCTATATTATCTCATTACTGTATTATTATATATAATGATAATCTCATCACAGTTTTCCCTGTTTGTGCATCCACTGATATACTGTGTTCCTTCCCGATCCACAGCTATTTACAAGGTGAAATTGTGCATGAAAAATAAGTACCTTGCATGCCAAAGACAAAACATCCTCCACCCTGTGCTCTGGCTTGAGTGTCAGTGCCACTGCTTGGCCATCACAGAAATGAACATATGTTTGTGTTTCCCAAGCATTTTCCTTCTGGATGCTCTCTGGCACAGAGCAGTAGACATTCAAAAAATCATCGACTTGCTGCTGGAAACAAGGGAGAAAAGTACAACATAGGTGGATGTTAAAAAACAAAACGAGACAAAACAAAAAAGTGCAATTACATTAGTAGTTTGCAGTGGCTCTGTATTTAAAGACAGCACTGTGTATTTTCCCCATGGCAAGCCAGGCAAAGAGTTCTGTCACCTGCCTTCATTCACTATCGAGGACCTGATTTTTCTAGAACTCGGACTGAATTTGCTGTGCTTTCCCATTAGGGAATTTCATGCCTTTATTTCATACTAATCGCTGGTTTGACTGATTGTGGAAATACGTAGCTACATGGTATTATATCACAGTGGAAAGAAATTTTTAAGAAGAACTGACAACTACAATGTTACCTAACCAATACGTGTAAAATAGCTCTGTAAAATAAATAAATAAATGGAATTAGTGTGAATTTGACAGGAAATGACAACAAAATTCCAGCAGAGAGCACTGTGGAGCAAGGCTAGTCATAACAAAATAAAGGACTAAAGCAGGAATAAAGTGCTCCTATTCTATTTACAGTTCGAGAACATCGTGTTTCATTGGCAGCAGAGGGTTTACCATGGCCTGTTTACCATTTTGCTCCACGTTCTCCCTCTTTCCAATGTCACTCCACTTGATCAAATAACATCAGTCCTAAATAAATTCCCCGTCCTGTTCAGAATTTGGAGTTTCACATATTATTAGGGTCAGCCTGTTCAGCACATTACTTAATTACCTATACCAAGGCATTTAAGTTTATGCAGACAGGTCCCCATGCAGTCACTGGAAATGGACAATAACTTCTTAGAGTGTCAAGACTTCCACCCAAGGCATATCTTAAGATATCCCAAGCTGTTCTCAGGAGTCATGACATCCTTCATGCTTTTTGTTAGTATTTTTTGTTTATTTATTGGGCTGGAGAGATTTGTTGCCTACTTAAAGACCCTTGATTACACAATTTTGCCCCCTCTCTACTGGGACACAAGCCCAGGGGTGCACCACAATTAAAAGCTGCACACTCTTTCCCTTGCTGCAGGCAGCAAAGTTATTGACGACAATCTATCAGTAGCAACAGAGACCAATATTATTTTCTTTTTGCAAATAACAACTGTGGCTGTAAAAACAATGAAGCAAGCAATCCTATCCAGGTAATTACCAAACAATGCAGAAATTCCGGTTGCAGACAATCCAGATTGTGGCACAGTAATAATGTGATGCCAGAATAACACTGGTTTGGTGGAATAATATTAATGAACTAAGTCTATTCATTAATCTTGTCAACCGTCCCTTTTAACTAGTTGAACATGAAATTTCAATTAACACAGATGATGGACATCTGACTGAAATCCATCAACTTATATGTAACAGGAGTTGTGTGCTGCTACTGCAATTAACACAGCGTTGAAATCTCCACCAGGTGAAGTTTGACCTTGGCGCTGTAGGTACAGCCTGCTCGTAACTCAGGTGATGTTGAAGAAGATCATTCCCGTGGAACTGTAGTCCTCTCAGCACTAAATCAACTGCCTGAGAATGAAGCCTGACCTAGCTCCACAGTGTAAATAACAGAAAGAAGAAAAGGGGTAAGGCAGAAAGGCTTCGAGAGATTAGCACAAATGAGTCAGGCTGAATTTCCCTGGTGGCTTCCTCCAGGGAAAACCAATGCTATGCTTCCCTCAGCAAGGGAGGTTTGCAACTACTATGGTGGTTTATTGCCCTGCAACACTAGCACTAAAAATCTGTGCAAGTGAAATAAATCTCACTATTGCCAGAGATGAAAAAAACTATGATCTCATATCATAGAGGATTAAGGTGATGAGAAATAGGTTCAAGGCCACCTTTTGATGTAAGCTTTTATAACAGGACAGAAAGCTCTGCAGCCAATGTGAGCTACATCCTCTCCTTGCCATGTACACTGATGGTCAAGCATACAATTTGAGATAAACCTCCCTCTGTTATTAAACATGACTGTGTTCCTTAACGGCAGTCAAGGAACGGTTGCTTCATTCACATTTTCCGTCTCAGAAAATCTGACATGAAAAGGGATTTTTTTCCCCTGTTATGCCTGCAGTGACCAATTCCACAATAGTTCATTCATTCATTGCCACATGAAGTTACAACAACTGATCCAATTTTCCAGAAAGAGGCGCCAGGATTTGCAGACTGTCACATGTTGTGCCACAGGGCTGCTGCAGGACCAATAGGTTACTTCATAATTTCCTCCCACTATTTGCCTCTGGTTTTATCATCCTTTTCAGGGAAAATACAGCTTCCCTGGCAGACTTCACTATTTGTCATTCACAACCCTCTGCAGGCAGCATTTCAACAAAGTTTTGATGCTGTTTTTGTTTTTCTTCCTATTTTAAATCAGCCAGTGAAACCAGGCTGATGCCAGAGTAACGGTTTTCAAAGTTATGATGAATCATTTCTGAGTTGTTGTATGATTCACCAAAATGTCAGGATCTTAAAAATGCCCACGCAGTATTTAATACCTATTGAAAAGAGGTTTCAGAAATAGGGTTGAAATAATAAGGAAAAAAAATGTTTTTCTAGCTCCAGAGCTCTGCTCAGCACCTAAATTGTGTGGATTTTTCTAGTCTTGAAAGACAACCCTGCTCAATTTTTAAATTCTGGCCCAAAATCTTCAGGCACATTGACCTCTGATGGTCCCCTCTACCTGGGGAACAGGCCTGTGAGCCCCTGCCTGAATTTGGAGAAGGCTGCTTTTTCTAGAGCTGGGACAAGAACACAGACCTTGACCCTTTGCTGACACTTCATCAAAAGGAGACCATTTCATTCTGCCTGTTCCCTAGTGCTTTCAAAACATTTCTCTGTCTCCTCAGAAGGAGTAAATGCTCCTGTTAGACCAGAGGACAGGAGAGCCACAGCAGACCCTGTTGTATAAGGCAGCTCCATCAACCTCCCAGCCCCAACAGGGTTGGTATCCAGCCGAGGGACTGGTGTCACCTCTCTTCAGGAGAAACCTTCAGGGGCTGTGCCCAAGAGATTTGGTCACTTCCCACATGGCAAACCTTTTCATGTTTCAGCATGTTTGAACAGGAATGAATTGTGTTTGTCTCTAAGATGGGAGATGGATGCCATCTCACACCACACACCATGGTACATTCTGGAGGAATTTTTTAAGTATTCTCTACAGGAGTTGATTTCAACCCCATAATTACAATTTATTTTAAAAACAGAGGAGTGATTTGGGCTTAAATACTTTTCCACTCCAGGAAATAACAGGCAAGTGGCCAAGTAACAAAGGGAATTCAGGTATTTCAATCCAGCTTTTCAAAGAACAGGCAAAACGTGAAGATACTTTCAGAAGGCAAAACAGTGTTACAGGATTATAGGATTGCAGTGGGAGATGTCCTTTCAGACAGGGGGACAGCAACACTATGCCCCAGGGAGGCTGAAGGGATGGAGAAGGACCATGACTGAGGCCAGGCAGGGAAAAGCAGCAGATATCCTCTTCCAGGGCATCAGAGAACATCAATCACAGCTCTTTACTGGGTAATGAAGCTGAGGGATGCTCCATCCTTCTCCTTGACTTGGGCAATCTCTAGCTTTATACTAAATCTCACTTCTCTGATGGGATGGTCCTCAGATTTTACATAGATTTTATTGCCTTAAAACTCAAAATACAAAGTTTCTGTTGAAGCAGATGAGGGGGAAAAATATACCTTAGGTTTCATTCTATCCCTGGGAACCATCGAGGCCAGATTGGACAGGGGTCTGAGCAGCTTGATCTAGTTGAAGTTTTTCATGTTTATTGCAGGGGGTTGGACTAGATGACCTATAGAGGTCTCTTCCAGTCCAAACCATCCTATGATTTACCATACTGTGAAGGATGCCTTCAAACAAGCCTCTCACAGTGTTCAGACTGCATGCATTAGTGTGTGAAGAAGCTTCTAGGGGCTTTGGTTTGGTTTGGTTTTTTAAAGCTTACCATGAATGTTCAGAAACTCCTGTTAAAGTGATTTGATTAGCAAAGTTATATTCCAGTCATCTGACAATAAGTACATTTTGTGAACCTCTTTAGGGTCTCTGAACCAGCCCTGCCATTACCTTAGAGAAATGCATTCAGGAATTCAAAAACATGACGATGCAGAATGAGAACAGGCATATCGTACCTCAGCAGAGTTGGCTGAATTCTGCACAGCAGCAAATCCGTGTCCTCCTGCTGAATCAAAGACCTATTGAAAAAATCACAGATAAATAAGTAGGTTGAACAAATAAACACCTTTTCTTCTTATCTGTTTTGAGTAAATCCATTGGAAAAAAAAAAATAAGAATCCCTGCTAAGCCTCAGGGATCTTTTTGTACTTTTTATTGCTTTATTCTGTTCAAAGTAATAAGGAAATACAACTCTTTCCATATAAAGAAAATTCAAGCAGATTCTCTCTTTTAAGCTACATGCACACACAGATTCAAATACGTATAAAACATTTCTTGTTTTTTCCTCTCTACTATTTAGTAATAAGATTAAAGTCATTGACCTTCAAATCATACACTATACTGGAATTATAAATTTTATCCTTCAGGATACTGTTAGGGAAAGCTACAAATCTCATCATGACTTCAAGGGACTATTTCAAGTCATTATTGTTGGTTTCTAAAACCCTCTGCCCTTCAGTTTCTCATCTTTTCGAACCAGTTTTCTTGGCACTATCAATTGAAATATTAGGCTCAGCTTTAAAGGCATAGTCGACCCTAACCCCACACTTTTAAGTCGTGAAAGTAGCTGACTACTGTGTCTGCTTTGGAAGAGGTGGAGGCAGGACCTGAGATGTACATTGCCCACATGCTTTGGAAATTTAACTAGTGGTAGTTCATAAATGTGCTAAGCTTACAATTTTTATTTTTTTTTTTTTAATCCAATAAATGGCTACAGATACAGATATTTTGGTGATAAGGCTGGTGTAAACACAATGACAAACCTATGTGCTATATATATGACATTGAGATTTGCAAGTAATAACATTACCCTTCTAAACTGCAAATTTAAAACCTATTGTTTTAACTCCTTCAGCAGTCAACAAATTAGGACAATATCAGACTTACAGCTGAGCTTTTGGGTGGTTTTGGAATTAGCAAAAGCCTTTCAGATAATCCAAGAAAACAACAAAATCTCTCTAGATTTCATACAAAATCCAGTTTCTGCCAGTGGAAATAAAGGGTACCACTTCTGAACTTCCTTGTCTCACCCACAGATGTAATCAAAGTATTTTATTGCTTATGATTTGTCAAAACAGTTCACCATTTAGACATAAGAAAGCAGATAAGCATTTAAGAAACTGGGGATAATGTGAGCCTAGACATCCCCCATCTGCTACAGTGCAGTTTTATTAACTGATTTGTAGAAGATTGAGCCACTTCATTAATGTTTATGAAAGCTTCCCAGCACAGAAACTATGAACATTTTTATTAATGCCATAAAAATAAACAAGATAAAATTAAAAACTTCTCTGACACCATGATGTTCAAGAATATACCATCTGACTTTGAAGCTAGGGTACTGTAGACTAAAACATAACAGCTACAGTCAAATGAACTTAAATCCAGAAAAGCAAGACTTGTTTAATCTGTTGTTTGACAGAAACCTCTCAACACAATGAGCAGAGAAAGAACCTCTACTTCTCTGCTTAACCCAGTTGGCTGAAAGAGACAAGAAAGTTACCCTCAGGCCTATTCTAATTTTGATATAGAATTATGTGCACATACACAAGTCTGAGGAAGGATGTGGCTCCCTTTTCAGCCATCTTCTAGGTTCATGGGTCAGTTTTCAAGCCATGCCCATAAAAATTCCTCACTTTTATAGGCAACACTCAGCATTTACATTTCCTTACTTGTACTGCAGGATGTTTAATTACAGAAAAAAAAAATATCAAGAACTCCAACTTGTCTATGAAAATGAAAACATTTTTGGGCCAGCTGGTTGCAAGGTTTGGAATAAGAAGGGAAAACGCCCATTGAGGGCACCTCTGCCTGCTGTAGGCCTCCCTTCTCTTTGCTCAGAAAAGCACTGGGAGGGCAACAGGAGCCTCCTCCCCTCGCCACAGATATAATATTCCCTGTCCCTGAGCTCCACAGAATCCCCTTCACGGGCTATAAAGCATATGAGGAGACGTATTACCCAGTTAAAAACAGTGCAAGGTATCAGCTCTGCTGGGAACACAGCTGAAGGGCATAATATTCCTTCCCTCAGGGCTCTTATTAATAAAGAAATAGAGGTGCAGGACTCCCAGACCAGACTCTGCTGCTGGGGAACATGGGGGAAGATATGTGAAAAGGATGACCTAGGGAAAATTTCTCCTTTACTTCCTTCTTTTGCAAGATAGACTTGAGTTTTATTTATCAATTTCACCATGTTAATGTATCTCGATCAATATGCTAAAATGTGGAACAGGCAGAAGTTTAATGCCTGTGTAATACATAGATACTTACCTATTAAAAATACACACCACTAGACCAGAAAATCCTGATGCATTATTTTGCATCACCGAATCTGTTGGATCAGCTCTGTGTCTATAGCAGGACATGTACAGATAGGCTTGTTTAAATATTCTGCAGCAGCCTACCAGACATGCAAGAACAGCCAATTCTCAAGTGCTGATCAGAGATTTTGTGCCTAATAAAATCAAGGGCCACGGAACAACAGGAACTATGCTACCTAATGAACAATGCACAAAATACTGCTTGGCAGGAGCAACAGCAGATATGGCAGAGGCTAGTGAAAACAAGTAGTGTCCTGAGTAGAGTGCACCTCTGTAACTTCTGCCTCACTGCCAAGAAGCATCTCTGCTCTAATTTACCCTATTTTCAGGGAAAAGGCAGCAAACTTTTGTTTTGCATATAACTTTTATAAAGAGCTTTTATAGAGAAACACAGACTCCTGAAGTGTGGAGCTTGCACTAAATGTAAGCATGGGCCCTTAGTTCCAGAAAAAGATGCTGTGGTTTGACCAGCAATGCAGCCCTTCAGTGGGGGCACACATAAGCATAGTTCCTCTCCCAAAATCCAGTCTGACCCTGCACACCAAACCTGTTCCAAGTCTTCAGTAAACTGGTCTGGTGTTGTTTGTCAGCTGTCTATACTGAGAGCTGACTCCCTGCATGACAGCAGTCTTCTCCTGGTGGCTAAAATGAACTTCCAGGCAGTGTGTGCTCCTTTAGGAGGCCATGCCAAAGATGTCTGTCTTAGCACAGTCTCTTTTTCCCTTGAAGACTCACCTATTTCACTCTATATTGAGTTGCAACAGTGCTTCAGAGTCCCAATCACACACAAGCACACACTTTATAAAGGACTGTGCATAGAGGCTATCTTGAAAGATACCCTACTTCCAAACAGTTTCAAATGTGCCAGAAGGGAAGTTTTGTTATAAATTCCAACCTGATGTTTTTATGCTGACAATAACTAAATTACTGGGTCAAAACCTGTCATTCAGCAATCTTATTTATCACAAAAAACCCTTCAAATTAGATATATACTCTTCACAGGTGATGATCTCATTGCAAGTTTGCCACCTCTACTGAAACCTTGGATGCAGGTTTGATGGACCTGAAGTTGGTGTCTTCTACCCTGTGCACCAACAGCATCTTCCAGGATGAACCCCAGGAGAAACAAGCCATCCTATGCTATCCCCGGCAAACAAGATCTACCTGAGTTATGGAAGGTCGCTTTTCTTTTCCTTTTCTTGCCAACGTGTCCAGTCCTTTTAGAGAAGAAAATAAACCCTTCTTATTTCGAACCCTTTGCGACAGAGACAGGGTACGTTTCCTGAGAGCAGCTTCATCCCTGGAGCAGATCTATTTAAACACAGAGACAGACTCTCCTGTATCACTTTCATAACAAAACATTGACAGTTATTTCAAGCTGAGACATCAAATGGGGGTTACTTCAGTTCATCTCAATGTAACATGTCAAAGTGCAAGGACAATGTTTTGAACTTTCAGCAGTGATGGTTATTTCAGTATTCCAGTGGCATGGCAGCATAATTTTTTTGTCATAGGACAAAATTAGAAGCCATAGGAAGAGAGAATCTGAGAAAAAATTGCTCTATAAAACAAAAGCTAATGAAAAGGCTCTGAAGAAGAATAATAACCTATCATTCAGGTATGAAGTTGCTAGAGGAAATCTGGCTCTCCAAATTGCCAAACATAGGAGACAAATGCTATGGCATTGAGTTATTAACAAGGAATGGTACAAACCACACAGATAAAAACAGTGGCAGACAGGAACACGTTCCCTGATGTGTCTTTCAGTACTACT
This sequence comes from Polioptila caerulea, assembly GCA_013397295.1. NCBI lineage: Eukaryota > Metazoa > Chordata > Aves > Passeriformes > Certhiidae > Polioptila > Polioptila caerulea. The sequence goes on from VYXF01011195.1 coordinate 90,665, forward strand.
CTTCAGACTTCTCATGTGGCAAATGTGGTCCAGCCCTCTCTGCCAAGATCAGCCTTGCAGCCTTGCCAAGGTTAAGGAGCAGATGTGAACCTGCTGCTGCTGTACTCCCCTTGATGCTGACGGGGTGACAACAGGTTACAGCAGCTGAGGATCTCACTCCTTCTTCTTTACAAACACAGCCCACGGTTCTTAAAAAAAATGACATTTCATTTTGAATTGTCTCTAGCTTTAGCCTGTTCTAAGAATACTTCCATTTTAGGAAGGACTCCAAGTCTAGAGTCCTCTGGGGTAAAAAAAACCCAAGTCATGGCCATATCCTGTAGAAGAAAATGTATGTGCAGTCAAGGAGTAGGCAGAAAGGGCGAGAAGGGTACAGGGCTGCCTGAGCAATGCATGTGGGTGCAGCCATGTATTATCCCAGCATAATTCCACATCTAAGCACACGGTGTTTTTGTGTAATGCACCCATGCAAGTGCATTTGGACTTACCAGTGCATGGAAAGATGAGACAGAGAAAATGCCGAGCCTCCCCAGTGCCAATTTTGAAGGACGACTGGCAGCAGCCAAAAGGCTCTTTGGGTTTGGGAGCTCCCCACCTTGCAAACTGGATAGGTAACATCGCATTCGGAAAAGGTCCATGTTAAATTTTTCCAGGTTCTGTTCCCATTGCTGGATCTGTTTGGATATAAAAAGGGACAATTAAGTGGGGGAAAAATGTCTTTGTGGGCTGCACTGAAAATTCAAGCACTTCCCCAAACCCATAGTAAATTGCTTTCATCTGGTAGTATATGGATTAGATTAGTTATTCCCTGCCAAAACACATTCAGTCATATTGTGTTACATCAACCCAAAAGATGACTTGAAATAAAACAAAGCTGGTGGTCTTAAACACATACTGACAAGATGAACATACCATGAACTTCGGGTAGTTTGATAGCCACAAAAACACTTACATAAAAACACAACCCTGTGGTTCACAAAGACTTGCTTTATTATTTTTTTCTTTCTTCCCTCCCAGCAACCCCTTCTTTTTGGAAATTAGTCTTGGTTTTTTTAGCTTAGATTGTGTAGCTGGCTGGCTGAAAGCAAAGTAGAAAACAGCTATTCTAACAGACTGTGCAAAGCAAAGTAGCTATAGTGGTAGGCTCCCTTCATTTACTACCTATGGTTCCTCTAACTGTAAACAGAAGACAATATTCATGGTTCTTGCTCTGACTAATAGGGTAATACATGATAATACCCAGGTAAACTGCAAAAAGACATCTATACAGATCCAACACCAACTGTACCAAAAGTAGGAATGTAGACATGCAATTCTTAAAATATATCTAGCACAGGTACACAAAGATGTAACAACCCAGATTCAACGTAACTTTAGGAAAGTGAAGACTCAAATATTTACTGCACTGAAAGCTCTGAATGAAAGTTTAGATAACAGATTTCAAGTATTTGTGTACATACACACTCATTTGAACAAACATATTCACACTCATTTAAAACATATACACTTATTTAAACACATATTGTTATGCACTGCACCAAAGTCAAATTTTGTTCTTCATTTCCCCAACTTACATACTGGCAGCTGCAGCAAAAATCTGCCCTGCAGATTATACAATTAACAGACAGCATGCAGTAATACCTATAGGTAAGACAAATAAAAAAGGCAGCAAGCACACTGGTAAGTGAGAAGGCAGGAAAGGCATGTCTATTAGGCCAAGGTACACCAAGATCATGTACTGATGACTGTTGAAATCCCCTGACAGCACTGATCCTCCAATGTCAGCTCAATCACTGCACATTGCCTATTCAACAGGTGCTTCAGGCCTGTGGAGAAAATTCATCACATTTTCTCTAACGTGTGCTGCCTTCCTACCTTTTTCTGAGACAGCTGCCTGTCCCCACCTGCACAGGATGTTATCACCCCACACTGAGATTAGCCAAGGCTGGGACAAGCACCTTTGGGACTCAGGAAACAAGTTGACAAATATAAAAACCCCAGGTGGACTATGCCCTTTAGGCTCATTTAGAAGAAAAATCAGTTCAGTTTCCTTATAATGCTGCCAAATATTTCAAGAATTAAACAAGTATTTTGCCACTTTACTTACAAGAATGAAGACGTAAGCAAAGAAAGGGCAAAATAGGCCCTGTTAAGAAAATGGTGCTAAGGTTTGTGCTGTGTGGTTGTAGAAACCCCACACAGTCCAGCTTCCTTACATATGTGCTCACAAATTGTGGCATGAGTTACTTTTGGAAGTAAGAGGTAAATCTTATTTGGTGAGTAGGGTGAAGGAATGGAAGACAATATACCATTTTGTACAGGTATGAATGCAAAATTGTAATTTACAGTACACTTAAAAAATCTTTCCGAGAGTGACTATTAAAAGCAAATGAGAGAATTTTAAAAAGCCTATCATGAGATCAGTTTGCAGAAGTCTAGTGAAAATGGGCAGAAACACACAAATAACGAAGATGTCTTGTCTAATCTCTCATCACAGACATTTGAAACACGCATCCTCTGCACTCCAGAAAGAATAATCTTTCTTTTCCTTGGATTTATTTGATAATTTCCGCCCCACCCCCNTTTTCTTTCTTTCTTTATGCTCTCAGACACTTCTTAGAGCATTTTTCTGCTTGCCAGTATTTTACACATGGGACAACTCCAATAGGAGATTGTGAGATGAGCTCTTTCTCTGTGTCAACATCCAACTAGAATGAAAACATGGTTGTCAGCTTTTCACAAAGCCAAAAGCTACAAGCTCAGGTAACGTCTTTCCCTTCGAGATGACACCATTGTGGGTACAGAGCCAACTCAACTTTCAATAGCTCAGGAACAGAGCAAGCCTTGTTCTGGGCACTGCTGGAGTGGAGCATCCTGTCCTCATTGAACATAGGCTGAGCACATGCATCCTTGTGTGTGTTAGGACTTCTTCAAAATCCCCATCAAACATTTGCATGAAGTTGTGTTTTAAAATAAAGATAATCTAAGAAGGGGGAGTGGGGTATGACATGGGGGCATTCTGAAGAAATAATTAAATTACAGTGTTTATCAGTCACACAGGATACTGGCTAATCAGCTCCAAAAGCATCGGTAATCACAATGTTACATTTAATGGCATTAGCAAAAGCTGTAGGCAAGGAATTTCTGGGATTGTCTTGTAGTCTTATCAAAACCAGGGATGTCTGGAACCAATTGGAGACCATGAACCAATACCAGCTGCTATTTGTCTAAGGCTTTTAAACTAGGATAATTCTTCCTAGAGATTTATATTCCTGAAGACTAAACGGGAGAAGCACACAAATAAAAAAGCAACAACTTCAAAGCACAGTATGACCTGGTCTATGAAGTTAATTTACAGCCTGCAGACTCGCTGCTGCAATCCTTATTCTGCTATTGTGTGAGGCAAATCTCTGCCCCACGTGGGAGGACTACCCGAAGGAAGGCTCAAGGACTTAACTTCATCATGCACAGACAAAATGGCCCTTTTGAAATCTGCTCAAAAGCAAACAGGAAAAAGTGGATGCAGCAGACAGCTGTGGGAGCAGGAATGGGCAACAAAGTCTAACACCAGCATGAAGTGAGTCTGAAAAGAGATAAGAGATACGGCCCGAAGTGAGACAAGTGAGATATACCAAGACAAGTGAGCACACAGGAAACATGAAAGTCTTAAAGGGTTTTTCCAGAGGAAAGGGAGGATGCCATTGTCAGTCTAGGCAAATGTTAAGCAAGGATTTCTCAGTTTAGTGGCAGCATGAAAGAGCTTAGGAGAAAGGCAAGAGGGGGCCACCCAAATAAGTGTATTGAACCTAGCAGGATCCTGTAAGGTAGAATGGTAAAGGAAGCTGTGATAGAGAGATTAAAAAGGAGTAAAATGTGTGAAGCTTTGATAATTGTTTAGCCTGGGCCACCAGGAGAACTCATGCGAGGAAGCCTGGTGCGAGGACAAGACAATAATTATGTGAGGGGTGAGTTTGGCATCAAAAACTTGGTGCAGGAATGTGTTATTAAGAGTTAACACACAAAGGAAAATCAGCATGGTACTTTTGGCAGTACTTCAGCAGTAATGATCATTTTGAGAACATAAATAGTCAATTCTCCTCCAGGTTAGTTAAAAAATCTGTTCAGATGCTAAGAAAAAATTGCAAATTAATTACATTTTAACTCACACAAACAGAGGAGCTAAAGGAAGTTGTTTAACGCAAGTGTCTCTCAGGTCAATAAACCTGCTAGGTTTTCTATAGCTAAACTTTAAAGTGGGAGCTTGGGAAAAGCAAGGGATAAATATACACAGGCAAATGGTTTCCAGCATGTGATTTGGGGATCCATAGTTCCTACATGCTCTACAGTTCTCTCCACAGGTAACATCTGCAGTAGCACCAGCACCTCAGCTGGAACAGGTTTAGGGTTGGCACACTGTGAAGGGGAAGTCTTAAACCGTGCCAGTGAAGGCAGCATGGCTCAGGGATGGCCCCTGGCCCCCCACCCACTACAGTGCAAACAGGATCTTTGGGGGTGCTGAGGAAGAACTGTCTCATTTGCCAACATGTGTTCTGTACAAAGTAAGAAAAGCCCAGTACAATAAAACCCGAACCAGCGTGTGAATGGTATAAAGCTGGGCCAGAAATGACACCCCTTCAACTCAATGTAACAATACCCCAAGCACCTAGAAGAAGGATGGAAACAACTTCCTGGACAGCTCAGCTGATAACAAAACCCCAGCTTTTCACTTGGCACCTATTCAAAGGAGCACAAAAGAAAAGATGCACAGGAAGGAGGGCCTTCTCTCAATACTTAAGCCTTTAAAATTGATTTTATTTCGTAGAAGTTCTTATACCATGCAGAAGCATAAGGGCCTTGCTAACACAATTCACTATCTACAGCAATAAAAATTCTCAATTTTTCCCTACACAGTATCTTATTTTCAGATGGAAAGTGACTCTGCAGGCTGATGTAGGGAACTCTGTGGATTGAGAAGAAACTTCTGCTGCTGTTTTATATGTACAGCTTTTCAACCACATTACAAACAACACCAAACTTTGCATTCCAGTCCCTGGTTCTCAGACACAATTCATATTGTATCCATCTGGAAAAATGAGTCACTTGGTTTCTGGGGACAGGGAACAGATTTTTATTGTCATTACTTCCTAAAGAGAACTCGAAGAAGCAAAAACATCACTCTTCCAGAAATTCCATTACTTTAAAAAACACTACTGAGATGCTATCATAACTTTTAAAGAAATAAAGAGTAAAACACTACTCGTGGAATTAGCAACAATTTATTCTTCATCTGCATGGTGACCTAAAAGAGGTTAAGAAATCTTCCTGAAATAACAAGACAATGGAGGTTTTTTACAATAAATGTCATCTTTTTGGTTGCATTTGAAAAACAGAATTTTCATAATTTTTATCCAAAATAGACAGAGGTAATCTTACTCCCAATACCACTGATAGCACAAAAGTGTACACATGTGTATCCAATTTACATCTTGCTGAAAATCCAATGGAAATTGGTGGTACTGCATATATGTCTGTAGGTAGAGATGCAAGTAAGGAAGCCACTGAATTTTATTATCCAGCTTCCCTCCCCAAAACCCAGACCACCAGTCCTTTCTGAACAGGCTGTCCCACCAGCTCCATTGTATGAGATAATGCCATGCAACTCCACATTCCTTTTTCATTACTTTATGCTAAATCTTTGCAAAACAAAGAGGGAAATTCACCCATCTGTAAAACAGTAACAACAGTACAGGGAGAATGGAGATGAACTTCCCTAACTTTCTGTCTGCCTACTCACTTCATTCCCAGTCTACTACTACTAAAGGGAAGTACTTTGCTAATGATGTAAGGAAGAAGCATCCTTACTGAAGAGTGACATCTGGAAAGAAATGGAACCAACCTCTCAGAAAGCAGAGCTCTGCTTTAGCCAGTTCAAAGACTACACAAACTGAAGATCTGTCCTAACAAGCTTGGATATTGGTTCTTGGTTTGTTTTTTTTTAGTTTAAGAGGATATGGAAGAATGAAAAGTTACTATATATTGAGATTCCGCTTGAATTCGTCTGCAGCAATGGCATGTGTTAGCAAAGTTCCCTGAAAAGACTGTCCTTGAGTGAGAATTTGGTTCTCAATGTCAGAAAAGATTTCATCAGATGTTTTATAGAAAGTTAAGACATGTATTTTAAGCTTTTGGAGGCTGAAGAATAAATTCCCAAACCTATTGCAATCATCTTTCTTCACAAGTGAGAGAAAAGAGAAAGAGTCAAGTAAATTTTAATAACAAAGAAATTAATTTATGATCTTTCTAAAAAGCTGAAGATCACTACAGGAAAAGAAAGAAAGAAGAAAGGTACTAATGGATTTAATGATTACTCAGAATAAACAGACCACCACCTTATTGATTTTTTTTTTTTTTTTAAATAGCAACAGACTAACTACTTTTAGTAGTGTGGAGGACACATATGAAAATTTACAAAAAATTATCTCCAAGCATGTGCCTATTTTTATCACTAATGCTTCACCATTTAAGTGCCTGCAAGTAAATATACATGTTCCTACCCCTCTGAAAAGTTAAAAATTATATGCAGAGAAAATATGAATCACATCAGAAACCTTTGAATAGCTTGGAAAATGTGATTATACCAACATATTAAAATTTGAAGACAAAACTCCATAATGCTTTCAAGAAACTATTAATCATACTATTGTTCTAAAGTGAGACATCAGGATAGACTTATGTACCAAGTACATAAACAATTACACACAAGGCTGCAGTGCCCTCTCTTGCAAGATAGATTTTCCACCCCATTAAAACCAGCTCTGCAGGCAGAGGCAGCTCCACCTCTGACTTAATGTGCAATATTTTGTCAAAAGTTCTCTGATTAAATGCTAACCAATCCCTTTCACTAACAGAGCTCTGTATGCACTGTAAATACTGTGGTCTCTAGCAGGTAAAACATCTAGGAAAACTAAACATTTTTTAAAGAAAGGCTTTGAAATTCATCTTGGCACCAGGAGATTTTCAAACTTGCTACCTTTTGTCCTAATTCTCTTCACTTGAGGGGAGAAGTTAGATGTTGGGACAATACCATCACACACAACGTATTTATCCAACATAGTAATGAAAACGTACATGGCTGTAGGTAGCATGTGCAGACTTGAGATTTCCAGCCACACTGCCATCTTGCAGGTGCTTCATTGATCTCTTCTGAATTGACCAGCATTACCAATAGCTTTGTGAAGAGCTACAATTTTCTCTTAAACACTTACAAATTCTATTACTATTATTATAATTTTGCCTGTAAACTCAGATAGAGAGAATCCCACATATAACACACAAGACTGAAAACATTTCCGGATCAGTTTGATAGTGTCAAGCCTACAAAACAACAATTTCTCTAGAAAGACGTTTTCTTTGTCTTGTTGTTTTGTTGGTTGTTTGTTTGCACTTCTGTTTAGCACTGGTTTTATCAATTGATTGCCTTCAAAGTCACACAATTTACCAGAGAGCATCATCTGAGCTTCCCTAGTCCATTTGCTGGACACCAAAAAGAAGCGTGTAAGTCTATCAAAATACCTTAAGCAAATTTCCAAGTGCAGGTTTCCTTAGTACAACTGCCTTTCAGGCAGTGGTAATAGTGAAACAAAAAAGGTTTTGCTTTCTTTTAAAGCCCTGAGAATTATTAAGTCTTCAGCAGAGAAGTATTGGTTTTAATTGGTTCAGTATAGAAGTGAAATAAAAGAGCAAGTTGACATTTTATGATTATTTTTCTGAGGAAGAGGAAGGAATGGGAGAAAGGATATAGAAATCAGAGATTCCAAGATGATTCCCCAGTGAAAATAAGTTCTTTCTACAGAAAAAACCACCACAGTCCTCCTGAAGTCAATCACACTGTTTCCGCTGGCTTCCCAAAATAAATCACCAGTGAAGATTTCCAGCACAGGATGCATGGCATGCTTAAGGAATACAGAACTGGCAATACTATGTACTTCAGCATGGAGGAATAATATCTGCCACATGGTTGAAACACCATCAAATTTACACAAAACCAAAACCAGAATTTATATCCTCTTGTTTCTCAAAATAGGCAACAGACAACTAAACAACCACAGTTACTAAACAACTACAGCTACATATATGCAAACTATTCCCTCAGGAATAACGTTTTCTCCAAATCATTAACTTACTAAGTATACTAAGAATTCTCGGTTACTAATTACATCAAGATTTTCTTTCTTCTTTGCAAAAGTCAATCTGAGACAACAAATTAGAAGATTAGGCAACCGAGTTATCTATTGACTGAAGTAACTTTGCCAGCAAACCTTAGGCAATTGTAAGGAGAGATTTTAAAGAGATCAAAGGGATCAAGAATGGAGAAAATTCTTGCTATAAATTTATTCTTTGCCAACTACAGGATGTTTGCAATGATCTATTTAATTCTTTGTGCCAATGGTCTGCCCCCATTCAATGTTCTGAGGCACACATAGACAGAAGAGTAACAGGAATAAATCTTCTGCAGCCCTAGAGATGGATTTCAGTTCTACAGAATGAAGCCAATTTCTTCCAGAGCTGGAAAACAATGACAGTTCTTCAAGGACAGAACATCCAATTAGCAGATATTAAGATAGATCATTAATACTCTTCAGCTGACTCTAAACGAACTACTAACAGGAATATCTGATGAGGGAGGGATAAATTAAGTTAATATACATCAGGATTTTTCCTCAGTGCATCACATGCTACAAGCACTAGACATTTATAGAAATCTGTATATTCTTCTAGGTCTCAAAGCCTACTGCAATAAAAGGATGCTTAACATTTTTCCTCGTCCATTCACCTCACTCAGCTCTGGACCATGAAATAAAGTGACCTGGAAATAAATTATGAACATCTGAGCACTCAAAGAGCTTATGAACATCTGCACCCCAAATCCCTACACAAACCTGCGTGTTATTTGAACTCTGCTCATATAGCTTCAGACTCAAGTGTGCCACAAGAGCTTGGCAGTGAAGTCAGTACTAGCCAGTCTGCTCTTCATTAAGTCCAAGCCAGTAGAGTAAGAATTTTAAATATTATAAGCCTCAAATCCCTGAAACTACAAGTGTTTCGCTAACCAAAGAAAAATAATTATGCTGTATTGATTCAAATACACTTCACTTAATTGACTGAAATAAACTTCACTTGCTACTCAGGGGGCCGTAATACACAGCATGAAGTACTGACAAAGGAATAGTTACTCTGGCTGGAAAGGCAGGTACAGATGGGCTCTCAGTCAAGCAGTTCAAATTACCAGAAATCTTCTGTAAATGGTCTGATTAAACTAAAGATACAGCAGCCTCAGTCCACAGACTTATTTAGGCTAAGCTACTAGACTAGTTCACACACAAGAGTAAGGTAGTGAGGTGGCTGGCTGAACACTAGGAATGTCTAAATAATTAAAGCATCTTTTGCCTGTTACTATCTGCAAAACTGTGGGCCTGGGCAAGACATCAGCACTACAAGCCATACTTCCATAAGGTATCCCTGGAGTGATTCCTGGTTCACACGCTAGAACTGAGAGCAGAGTAAGGCTTTATGTTTGTTCACCACCACACAGACAATCAGGTGATCATTAGTCATGGCTAAATTTCAACTTGAAGTACATCGTTTTGTCTGTCACTACAGAAATAAAGTTGGAGGAAGGAATATGTATTCTCCATGTGCCATCTTAATGCAGAATGATACTTCCAAGTACCTACTCTTCAATCTCTTTTTTGCAATACAAAAATAAATTATTCACAGAACACACTGTACATTCTGGGGTATGTGATGTAATAGCTAGATATTATTAACATAAAACAGTGTAAATTAATTACATTTTCAGAGAAGAGACAAGAAATAGCTTTATGCTCATGAAACAGAACAGTCTGATGCGAAGCTTTGAGGAGCTTGCCTCCTGCACTGCTCTGGATTGCTGTAGAAACCTGGCAATAATTACAACCACTGTACCAGCTATGCCCCAAACAATTACTCTCAGGCCTAGAAAGCACAAATAGAGACTAAAGCAAGAAGTAATGATAAATATTCTCCCATAAAAAAATTGTTTCCAGTACCTGATTTTCTATAGCCTTTCTGTTTTTTGGGTCGCTAACAATTGAGAGCTGCAACTCTGCCATCTTTTTCATTTTGCCATCCATGTCAATCTTCTGGAAGAGACTCTTGGTCTGATTTTTCAGCAGCCTGATAGTATCCTCTTTCCCAAGTTTCTTTGCAAAGAGGGAAGCACAGGCTGAATGTATGGCAGTAACCCAGTTCTCCAGATCCGTCTGACTTGTTGCCTGTGAAACCAATCAATGGTGGAACATTATGAGCAATAAGAGAAAAAAAAATAAAACAAACAGGTCTAGGGCATGAAGTGCTTGATGGGTTCACTGTAGCCTTAGGCACTTTATCTTAACCAAGTGAAATAAAGTTTGCTTTATAACTGAGTAAATAAAGGAAGCATGAGATGTTCCTGCACTCCATCATGAATTGTCTCCAACTTTCAGCTTCTGCTTCTTAGACCTGCAAGGTCTGAAAGCCCTAGAAGCACAAGAGCCACATAAGTTGTGGGAAATATGTGATTTGCATCTTTCATCCCTCCAGATAACTAAGGTAAACCCTACCAGATCCCAAAGACAAACCTTCACTGCTGTGACAGCAGAGAATATTTTATATGTGAGGTTCTGAAGGGAGGGATTTGCTTACTTAAAAAGTGCCAAGTTAGTGGAAAGGCAACATTGAGGTAAAGAGAATGCAATCTGCACAAAGTATCTTGGAGATATTTACAAGTTTGCCTATGAATCACCATGCTTCTATGCAGGCAGTTCCACATAATACTGTTTTTTATTAACACATCCAGTGGTTCACTTGAGCAGCCAAGGTATTTTGACTATTTTTAGCTCTTTTTCTTAAGTATCTTGCTCAAGCAAACTCTCTGTGGCCAGCAGATTGAGGGTTGAGCACACCATTTTGTAAGGGTGGAATGCTGATAGATGCGAAAAAAATTGATAAAAAGTTGATTTTTTAGAAGCTTGTGATCAACCAGGTGCCAAGAGCTTCTTGCAGATTTGTGATCCTTGCTCTTTTTGTTTCTGAACCATAATTGACTGAGCCAATTAGTGTAATACCTGAAGTCATATCATACATTTGATATCATAATATTGTAATGCAACAGTGCAGTTTTGCTATTATTTTTAAGTGAAAGGCACAAACATGATGTGTGTGTGCGTGTGTACATACAATCATACAGATACATGTGCAGGCTCACAAACACATCCTAAAATAGAAACAACAACCAAGTTATGCATGCATCCCGTTACCTGAAATAGGTAGACATCTCCAAAAGAATTGCTGAGACAGAACACATGTTCTTTCTTGGGATGTTCTGGAACAGACTGAACTATACTGTCTTCTGCAAACAGGGCGTAGCGAGGCAAACTGCTCTGCTCCATTGAGCTCCTTCCATAGGTCTCATAAAACAGTAGAGTACAACCTTTTGCAGTTCAGAGGGACAAAAAACATGAGGAGAAAGTAAGTTATGGATATCCCAACATTATATAATGTTTTTTGAATTAAGACACCCTTCAGAGTCAGGGAACATCAGTTCCGCTCCTCTTCCGAAACAGATAAAAAAGGAAGATCTTCTGCACAGAAAAACAGGCAAAGTTAATGATGAATTCATTTGCCAATGAAAAGTTGAAACAGATATCTAATAGGGACACAACAAACATCTATGCACTTAATGAATAAATCAGGACACCTCACTATGGAAGCATCCAAGGGTTAGGGTAGGATGGGGTTTGAGCAATCTGCTGTAGTGAAAGATATCCCTGCCAATGGCAGGGGAGCTGGACTAAAGGCCCCTTCCAGCCCACAATGTTCTATCAATAAACTCTGCCTATTAAAACGTCAAGGCATGTAGAAGAGATTAACTCCTGCTTAGTAAATCGGCTTTTGTGTTTCCTTATTAAATTGAACCAACTCTCTCATAACAGCCACTTAAGAAATGTTCATATTTGTTGAAAAGATTTGCAGAATCTTTTGTCTTCATACAACATGCTTAGTGAATAAACTTCTCAAATTTAAACCAGATTTCCTTGAATCTAGCTGAAAATTGGAGACTCAGACAATTCTGAGTAATTTAAAACAGTTTAAAGGGGCTGAGTTTGAGCATGTTCAGTCTTGTAAATAGCGTAATATCTAAGGTATGAAGCCTGCATCCAGAAAACAAACCTCATCCTTGATGATGACAATCCTGAGTATAACAAGTGGAATTACTTCTGGGGGAGAGTGGAGGAGACTTGATCCCAACAGAGGACACTTGATCCTAGCCAACAGCTGTAGGACTACAGTGCCATGTTGCCTTTGGCAGTGAAGCTGGCTCAAGAAGGGCCTGTCCCCTCCATCCCTGACAGCCTTTCCTTCCTGCCTCATGACCCACTGTCCTCTGAGACACACCAATTTGCCTGTTCAAGGGGTCATGGACCAAACTGCACTTCTAAAATAACATTAAAAAGGGAAACTTGTATCAGAGATTTCTGATCATATCATCTGTTGACTGAAAAGTTTTTAGAGTAAGGAATCTAATACATAGAAATACCTCTATGCACCTTTTTCTGTTAATGTCCAAAGTAACTGGCAGAATATTTTGGGTAAGAACAAATCCTATAGAATTGGTCCTATCTTTTCCCTTGGGCAGCCCTCACTTTATCTTCTTTATGCCACTGAAATACTTTGAGATCTCTGTGGTTGGAAAAAAGGACATGTTTTGTTACACTCTGCATATCAGAAATGTCATTTGAACAAAACAGTAAACTAAACCAACAAAACCAAATCTCCTCTTGTATTCAGCAGCAGCAGCAACATACAACTACTTCCACTTCTGCATTTTAGGAAAGTGCAGAAGTTTTAATATTTATTTTTAAAATTTCCATTCTACCATATTTCTCCTATTTGCTCTAATTGAAGATAGTTCGTATTTTATCCTGAGAGTTTATATGTACACAAATAAAAAATTTTGAAGGGCATGAATGTATGCTTGAGTGTATGGTGCTCCAGGTATATCTTTGAGTCAAGTCCAGTGATCCCTGGAAGCAGCTAGTTCCATAAGCTCTGTCAGACCCACTGGGACTGATTATTGTCCAAGTATTTTAATTAAAACTTGAACTGAAGGTGGAGGACAACAGGAAAGCAACTTCCCTCATTAAAGGAAACTAATTGGACAGGACAGATGGAAAAAAGAGTTCCTCTTGGTACACAGGTACAATTCAGGCTTAGGTCTTGGTGGCCCTGAAAGTGGAGCAGAGGCCTCAGGACATGTATACTTTTATGTCTGGCAGGTAACCAGATGGTTATAAGCCTTCTGCGTATTTATAATTAAACACATCAGAGTGCAAATAAACATGCTGTTCTCCATTTACATACGTGGCTATTTTAAGTCATGCTTTAAAATATCTTGGCTATTTAAACTTCAAGAACAAATTAAATACAGATTTATTCAAAAACCTGTATAAAGAGAACAAAAGCAAGCGCCTTGATCTTGATACAGCATATTATGAAAACAGAAGTATGCCTTGATATCCAGACAGGCAAGTTTATTTTGGAATCAGAAGTCTCTACAGGACAATAAAGGTAAGAGATCAAGGAAATGAGGAATGCATATTTAAAACAGCTAGCAAAGTGAAAGAGACTCTCTATCATGAATGAAGCCATATTAGCCACAGAAGTAAAAAGCAGTATATCTAACACTTATAATATTAGAAGTTAATAAAGCTTTTTACAAGGGATTTTTTTTTTGTTCCTCTTTTGTAGCTGTAGAAGTTTAGGTATTAAGAAGGGATGTAATTTGTTCAAGGTCACCAATGAGCCAATTTTATAGACAAAAAAATGAACATGAAGCACCTAAATTGCTTGCCAGAGCTTCATTATCCCAGATATGCACAAACTACTAGTATATAACATATTTCAGTTTAGTTTTGGTAGAATTGTTTAGAAACTGAATTTTAGAAGAGGCAGATCAAACTATATTCATACTCCATAACACAAACACACACAATAAGAGAGTGGAATTCAGGTACTGTTTTTCCCTTTGTATACACTGCTTCTAAGCATGAATCATGCAATCTGATGATCGGGGCAAATGATTTAAACTGTTAAGCCTGCCTACATTTTGATCCCTTGTTACCAGGTCTCTGAATTATTAGGCAGAATTGCCTCATTCTAGCAAGTTTGCTTCTTTTTAATCAGCAATACCAAGCACAACATTACCAGCACTTTCTGTTTGCTGTTTATTTCTCTTCAAGTCTACACCCATGCACAATTTTAAAAAGGGCAACCTGTGGGAAAGCTGTTATTTTCTCTCCTCTAATCCCAGATATGATAGGAAATTATCAAGCTTGATCATTTCCTTACTCATTATCTTAGTATTATATTTACTGAAAGGTAAATCCTTTGGATGCAATTCAAAATTAAAAAAGGCCATTACTCACCCATTATTTTCACTTCCTCCCCACAATAGATACTATTTTCCTTCTCACACTTCCTGACACCTGTAAACTTCTCACAGCACCCTCTGAGCCATAAATGGAGCACAACAATCACACCTGCAGCAGCCCCCTAGACTGGATTCCCTTCCATGGGGCTGTTTTCACAACAGAAGCAGCTGCAGGAGATGGGAAACTGGGTGTGCCAAAAGCCAGAAGGGGTTGGTATTGCCAGGAGTGGGGACAGTGAAAGACCACCCAGGGAAAGGAGGGAGACTTTCAAGTCCTGGGAATGGCTGCCTTGAGCATCACAGGTCTTTCCCTTCTGCTGCTGCTTCAGCTTCCTCTGCTCTGAACCATACACACTTGTCTGTGTGAATGCTTTGGCACTGGGACTTCACCTCTTCATTGTATTGCCACCTAAAGTGCTAGAAATGAACTAAACATTTTCACAATAAACTGCTCCATCTTTCAGTAAATTTCATAGCAGAGCCTAAGGAACTGTGTGTCTGTAACAAGGAATTGGGCCCCAGCGACTTCTCCTGACACTTAAATTTTGGTTCAATTTAGTCTTTGACCTCCAAACATCCAAAAGCATCTTCTAAGTCCCCAATCTGATGTGAACACAAACTAGGAAGTCAGACAAAACAGCTCCCACTACGGTACGAAACACAAGGCTGCACACACAATCCCAAAGACATCGAGGAGCCCCTCAGTTCAGTGGGCTGCCTAGGCACATGCACTGCTTTAGGTGGTGGGTAAATCCTACCTTGTAAAGCTAGGTGTGATTTTCTGATCCCCCTAAACCCTCTAAGAGAAGCCAGCATGCATGAAATGCTGCTGAGACACAACAAAAAGAACTGCTACTGCCAAGATGAAAGGTCAGCATGGTGGTTTTACCTTTGAGTGTGACCCAGTACTGCTTCCACTTCCGTCGTGTGACCAGCTCCAGCTTTTTCTCCTTCTGCAGGGTCACCAAGGGTTTGAAGAACAGCCACCCTGCCTTGCGCACCACGCCTTGCTCCTTCTCATACAACAAATCCAGCTGCTCCAAGGAGCTAAGGGACTCGCCACTGGAGTCTTCTGTTTCTGATGAGGTCTCCGTATTCTCCAAGTTCATCCTGCTCATCTCCAGCTCTCGCATGAAGTTCTCATAAATGTTCTGTCTCAAGGCATCACTGCTGACAGCATTGGTGGACTCGCTTCTCTGGGACAGGGCATGACTGGAGCCAGGAGACCACAGTAAAGTGGAGAGCTGTGATGGTGCCAGTGTGTCTGTAGAGAAGTTGTCCATTCTGCTGTCAAAGTATTCATTCCCATCTTTACACTTTGGCTCCTGTGCATAAAAGGAATTTATCTGCAATCAGTCATCAGAGCTATGATCAAAAGACACACCTCATTTGTCAATTAAATTTGTTTCATGTTTAGCCACTTCCAGTTCTTTCATCTTTTCACCATTACATCATAGCCTTTGCCTCAGCCACTGACACTACCACTGCTACCATTCATTTTTTTTCAGCAGAACCACATTAAACCCTATCCACTAATCTGAGCACTTTGGTAATTCTGGCACCTTTGAGTAAACTCATATTTCACTAGAAACTACTGTCTGAAACCTGAGGTACTCCAGGAGACAACTATACCCTCCATCTGAAACGCAGGGACCATGGTTTGAATCTGTCTGAGTACAAGCAGAACAGTGTCAGAACAGGGTTTTTTCATTATTATAGGGTTTTCAATACTTTGGTGCTATCACATTGGTGCAAGGTGTCTAGATTTAGCTTCAGCACTACAAGGCTGATTTTAACCTCCACTTTCTATTTGTCATACAGACAGTGCTTAACCAACAAAAAAAAGGTCAAAAGGTAGAAGACTATTTTAAGATTGTTAGAATTGATCAATTGACTAAAATCTAATCTAACACAATATGTGATTTAAAAAAAAAAAGACACACTTGCTGACTGGCCTAAATGCAGTCTCCAGACTGCAGAGCTGTGTATTTTCTGAGTTGCTGGGAACACCCTGAGAGTTTGACAATCCCATCAAGCACTGACAGGCCTTTCTCCTAATTGCACTGTGTGACTTCATCCCTTGGATTGAGAGGGCTGGCCAATTTTATTTGAAATAATCAGGCCTGATGGTATGACTTCAACTCTGCCTTTGATATGGATGCTAGGGTAGGCCCATTTCTTGCCACTGCTTGTCAATGTGGGACTTTGTTGGCAGATTGGACCTTTTCTCTCTTAAGCCTTTCCAAGTAATATACTGTTTGGTCCCAGCTCACCCAGGCTCCAGAGACAGGGATTTTCCTACAACCCAAAACAGAGCTCCGTGGACTAACTTCACTGTTGAGAACCACACCATCCATCCTAAGAAGCCATTTATTGTCTTCTGAACCCAAGTATTGCCAATGCTATTTAAAAGCAACCAAGATTTAAGAATATAAAACACAAAAGACATGTTGCCTTTTGCAGTAAAAGTGTGAGGGAACAAAAAAGAAGAGATTGCAATAAGCAATTCAAGAAGTGAAGCTATTACCCGTAGCAATAATAAAGCCATTATACTTTCAAGTTTAGACTGCCGCTCCAAAAGCATTTCTTTTCTCACAGACTACTGTACTAAGAGGAAAGTAAATAAACATTGGTCTCCTGTGAGCTGATCTCCCAAGCAGCTTTGAAAACAACTACTTTTTTGTTTCTGTGCTTCTTACTTGATGCTCTTCAAAACTGCAGCAGAAAAGCTATGCTGCATTTTGATAGCATCAGGACCTCTGGTGTGTGGCCAAGACAGGGACTGTACACCCTTCCAGGTGATGCCAGACAAACCACTTTTCCAGCAACAGGACACTGCTGCCCGTGGCCTCACAAAAGCCAGTTTGAACTGAAACCCACATTCCTTTATAGTATGTTGAACTTCAAAAGTCTGGCTTTTCAGACCATTGTCTGGTGATCCAATTCTCCCAGTAAAAGAGCACCTTCCTCAAATCTTGTTGCAGAGCGTTAATCAGTGTTGACCAAGAGTAACTCCCTAAACATCAACAGTTTGCTGGGTTTTATATGGTAAAGGGAGGAAGACTGGCACATGGGGTGGCAAATCAGGATATAATCCTGCAGGTAATACCTTTATGCCACGAAGAGACTGTAGAACATGGATGGTACAACTGTGCTGGTGATCTGCATTTCAAGGGGAAACTGAAAGCTTTCTCCACCCTTGTTTTAATTATGGTCACAGTATTTGTGTGCCAGAATCCAGCATTTTAACTGTTTGACTGTTCTCCAGGAACTGTCCCCTGGAAAATATTAGTATACAGCTTATTAAGAATATGGATTTCTTTCAGTCCTGAAGCACTAGTAAGAGCAACTTACAACACAAGGTAAATACATAGAAGGGGTCTGTTGTGAAAACCTACCACTGGAACAACAAACATTAAGTAAAAGAGAGGGATGCAACCTGCCAATGACCAGCCACTAACCATATCCTATGTTTTCTCCTCAGACACAGAAAAGGTAGGAATGAGGAAGTACCAGAGTAGAGAAAATGGATAAAGAACCCAAAATGAATATATACACTTCACCAGGACACCATAACTTGTATTTTTCTTTTCTTAAAGAACTGAATTGGCAGAGTCTGGCAGTCTCTGTTGATCTTTGAGGAAGGTCACTGTAGCAATATCTGCCCCTACTGAAAAGTTTTGACCTAAGTTGCTGCTCCAGGTGGTTTCCCTGCCAGGCAGGTTTTTGCTCTGTTGAATCTAGTGATGATAGAAAACTACCACTGTTTCTGCTCAGCTGCATTCAAGGAGATCTCTCAATGTTTGAGATATACTCAAGAATAGTTAAAAATAAGACAAAAGATAAAGTGGCTAAGATACCAATTAGACAAAGTGAGGCACGTAATAATTAGCTGTAAAGAGCAGCACAGGAAAAAACACAGCCTGCTATGTTCATTAGGACCCATGCTAAAAGGAAAATCTAATACCAGACTTCAAGTTGAATAAAGAGGTTGACTCAATGTTCTTTTCTTTTAAATTCTCTTTACAGGCCACATCAGGGCTCTGGCTTATAAAGTCATAAAATTTCAGATATTATTCCTGAAGTGAGGCTATTTTACTTGACTCAAGAATCTTTCTTTAGTAGCTGTTTCTGGTAGATGGATTTTCATTTTCCACAGAATTTGCTAATGTTCTCCATGTTCAAGAGCTGCACAGAGTTTACATCACCATCGTTAGCCATATCTGGCTGTGCAGCAAAACTGTCTAAATTCTGTCCACAGGTCTCACACACATTACACATGCCTTTCAGCTCACACACATGACACAGCATCACCCCAATGCCATTTCAGCACAGATTAAACTAAGTGAAGATGTGTGCTGCAGTACAGTGCCAGTGATGCTTTGAGGGAACACTTTAGGACACTCTCATGCAAGGAAAACTAGGTCTTGGAAAAGATTGCAAATCTTGATGCAAAATCATTATTAGAAAGTCAAACTCAGTTCCAGGATACATCAGATCAAGTGAGACATAAGGAAATACCCAAGTAACTGGACAGGGCATAACCAAGGACTCCTCTGGAATATCCCATATGCAAATCCATTTGTGGATGATTTAAAACAGATGAGGAGGAGGGGTGCCAGAATGAAACGGAAATAGATTTCCAATCTTAACACAGAAGACCAAGGAGAGTCTGTATAGCCCCACAAATGCCAAGAAAAGATACCGCTTCTCCCTTTAAATAAATCATAACAGATTAAAAAATAGAAAAGAATAACTAATGTAGCAGGCAATACTGACACCAGAACACACTGCCTGGGACTACATTTACTCTGCCTATTAGCAAGCATCAAATAAGATGGTCTGGAAAGAGTCTTCAAGATGGAGAAAACACTACCTGTGTTTAAGCTGCAATTTGTTCACAAAGGAGATTAAATTCCTCTGCCTTTCTAGTGTCAAGGGTCTGGCCTCAATATCCCAAGCCTGTGCCTCCTAGGCCTGTGCTCCCATGAGAGCAGGGGGCTTGGCTGGTTTGTTTCCACTGGGGCAGCTGGACGGACTACCCAGCCACCACTGGCATTTAGGCCCACTTACAGGGAAATATTCCAGCTTTCACCTACGTTCAGCCCAAGTGACTCACAGCCAGTCATTCCGAATGTACGGAGGAAGGGACGCGTTGTTCAGAGCAAAGCACAGATGCTGCCATCGAGAGATGAAGTTGCACAAACAGGGACCAGCCACGTGACAGATCAGAGCCACGCACAACACTTCTGTATTTTTAAGCTAAAGGACCTGTTAAGAGTATAAGCATTACCAAACTACAACCCAGCAACCCCCAGAAGAGAAGGCATGTTACTCAAAGTGTGAAAGATGGAAAGGAACCAATAAAGCCACACAAGGAACTGCAAAATTACAAAGCATTCACTACCTCCCTCTTACCCTTCCTGACGCTGGATACTTGTCTGATTAAAATCAGTGACTAACCATTTCCTATGCCTTTTTCTAAGAAACCACCATTTTTAGAGCTAGAGCTGTTTTCCTTCTACCAGAATCTAATTCAAGTTTGATGCAATCTCACCAGCCAAATTTCCTTGCTGTGTCTGAAGTCAGTTCACTGCACAGTGAATTTAAAACAGCTATGAATTGCGCACCACAAATGCCATTCTGAAAATGTCATAAGTAAGTAATACATACTAAGGGTCTGGGATGCAGAAATCATATGTAAAGCCTGGCAGTAAAATCCAGAACAGCTACAGATGTTGAAATCAGTGAGGAATCCTGGAACACAGCACTGAGGCTCTTCAGTGATTCCAGGGTTTTTTTGCCCTCTTTCACAGCTGAGTAAGAAGGTGAAAAGACAGCATCTGATAAAGTACATGAGCACCAACTCACAAAAGAAGTGATCCAAATAAACAGCTTTAATTTTCATTTCCCAGCTCTGTAGCCCCCAACTAGGACACACACCAGCAAATCTTACACTGAGCTAATTTCTGAGCCTAAAGGTCTGTCAGAGTTCTACACTGCAATGACAGATGTACATCATCAAGCACAAGACCTGTCTGAATTTCCAGGACAGGAGACAGTGTTTGCTCTATCTGCCACACAAAGCATGATCTACTGCTTAGCTGCTGCCTAAATTGCAGAAGTGGGTGTGTGCCCTTCTCTCGCTGCTGACTTCTGAAGTGGCCAGCAGTCAATGTTGCTGAAAGGATGTCTCCTTCATTTAGGGAAGCATAGTTCCTGTATGAGAAACACCAGGGACGGGGGAAGGGGGAGGGAAAAAAACCTCCAAATCAAATCCAAAAACAGTCTCATCTCAGCTTGCAAACTCACACACAGAGACCAGGCACAGTCTGGTATTTAAAGAGCCAATTCTGGGGCCTGCAGCTAGAGATGAGAATTTCATTCCCGACCACAGGCATTCTAAATTCCTATTAATGGGATTAGTCTTAATTCTTCTAAAGAAACATCTTTTCTCTCCCTCATACTCTCCCCTCCCATCTCCTTCTTCACACTACCATCTCCCAGTGAGCCACATGGCAACTCAAGTTTTTCCATGGTGAACTAAGCCGACACACAGGAAGGAGGAGGTGTCTCCATGTAATGCCTTCAGAGGAGGGGGAGGCAGAACCAGCACCGCTGGTCATCTGGCTGCTTGCCTTGCTAGAAATGGACCAACAAGCAAAGAGTGAGTGCTGAAGCCAGTAAAGCAGACACAGAATATCTGCAACGACAGTTACAATGTCCTCCTTCTACTGCTCCTTCCATACTCTTCAGATAATGTGTGCTAATTCATAGCATATATATAGAGGTTGTATTTTCATATTTGAAATAAAAGGAAGGTTTAAACCCCAAGCCAATTTTTAAGCAAGGAAACAATCTCAAAAGCAAATTCACAGAGGTATAAGCCTGCAAAGATTGGAGTTAACTTAGAAGGTGACAAAATAGGAAAATAGGAAGGGAAAAATTGCACAAAATAATGTGTATCTTTTTTGCTGCTGACATTTCAGACAGCACCAGGGATGCAACACTTCACAAAATAACACAAATTACTAAATGAGATAAGCAAGCAATTAACCCGAAAAAAGACAAATATCATGCAATCACTATGTTTATAAGAGGAAGAAAAAAAAACAACTTTCACATGCCTAGGCTGGTTGGTACATACCTGCAGCTTCCTTTTCTTCCTTGAAAGACTTCCCGTCCAGTCACTGATGCGTCGCATTCGGTTCTTTAATGTATCCTTCTTGGATGCATCCTCACCAAGGGGCTTAGACTTTCTGCACGGGAGGGTGTAGGAGGTGTAATGTGCAGGACTTCCCTGCTCTACCCTGGAGGGAACATCAATGTCTGAGGCAAATGAGACACGGTTGCTTAGGCTACCAGGAGTGTCAATATACTCATCAGACAGCCTGATCCCAGGTGGAGGAGTGCTTTCCAAATTTGTATCCTTATAGAGATCTCGGAGCGAGGAAAGAGACGAGCTTTGGTTGAAGGACTTCTTTTTGTCGCTTGCTGGGAAACTGGCATGAATGCTTGTATCTGGAGTGCTCCTGGTCAGATATGAACCATCCAGCTCATTGATATCCCCAGCATTACCCCAGAGAGAGTCATACCATGAAGACTCAGAGCTGAGGGAGCTTCCTTTACTAGATCGAAGCCTTGAATCGGTAGGTGACAGACGATGGCTTGAAGAACAGTCTGCACTGGAGTTCCTCCTGACATCAAGCAGGTTATTTGGCTTAGATTCCAAGGTAGGGGAATACCTCAGCAACTGCACTGGCCCACTGGACTCCTCGCTTGGTACCTTGCTGTTGTTGCTGTTGTGGAACTCGACCCTCAAGCAACCATCCAGCTTCCCCAGAGTCTTAATGAGAACTTTTGGACTCCTCCTGTCCTCTGATGGGGAGGTTGATGCAAGACTCTCATTCTTTCCATAGCAATTTAAAATGTGGCCATTGCATTCTCGAGAGGCAGCATGATTACTTCCAGCCTGGAGGCCAATATAATGGAATCCATTCTCTGGCAAAAACATTGCGTTACTCCCTTGGCAGTAGTCCCCTGAGGCATTTGTCCTGTGTTTGGCATGGACATTGCTTTTGGAGACCTTCATCACAGTGTCTCCAAGTCTAGAGGAATAAGGCTGACTACTCTTGAAGTGAGAAAGGCAGCTTCTGGCAAGAGACCTTGATTTGTAGTTTGAGCCACTGCTGCTATGTCCCCATCCATGCATAGAGCAAGACTTTTCATCTTTAGCATGAATGGTGCGAATTTTCAGAGAGCAAGGCTTCTGCTTGGCACCAGCTGTAGTAGCAGCATGATTTTTTGATCCCTGAAGACTGTATTGGCTTTCTGAATTCCCCATTTTCCACTAAATTAAGAAGAGTTTCATTAGAAACAATGGCTAAAAGATAGAGCAAAAAGTAACAGGCCATTTTTATCCTCTACACAGGAAAACGCCTATTTAAAAAATGATATGAAACAATGGTTTCAAAAAAAGCCATTAAATAGCCATGTACAATATTAAATTCATAACTGAACTTATTTTAGGGGCAAGCTAAGAAAGTCTATTTTCTCTACGGTTCATTACCCCTCTGTTATAAAGCTGGAATCTTACTCCATTGAAATCATGTCAACACCTTCCTCCACCCACACCCTTGGCAACATCCTTTTCTTATAACTTACAAAATCTCTGGCTCCCAAGAACAATGGCATAATGAAAGGGAGACAGCAAGATAATCATAACTTAGATGTAAAGTGAACTGTACTTTCAGAGAAATCCTTTCTGCCAGCAGACAAGCCCACTGCAGTTTCAGCTTGACTGATTTCTGTGCAACCAAGTGTTGTCTCAATAAAACGTTCAGTAAACCCCAGCTAAGTATTTAAATGGAGCTAATCTAAGAGAAAGGGAAAAAAAAAAACCATGCCAAAAATCGGACAAAAAGTAACTTGGTTAACAAACAGCCTCATATTCCACTACAGCACAGAACTGCATTATTTATGTTCATTCAGCCCAACACAGTTCAGTAGTTCCCTCGGTAAAATGCTCTTCAGTTTTTCACAGTGTTTGCAGTGAATAGCACACACTGGAGCAGTTAAATTGCCCCACTGAGGTGGCTGAAGATTTCAAACCTACATTAAGTGCACCCCAAAGCAAAAAACACAGTTCTGTTCTTTTTGTTACTGAGAATGAACCTCCAGTATTTGTAATGCACAGAAACAACACCAGAAAGCTTTTTCCATTGGTGCTACGCTTCTTCACACATCAGATCTCAGACTATCACCCGGAGGAGGATACACTGCTGCCTCATTAAAAAATTGTCAAAATAAGCCACTGCAAAAGCATAATCTTATCTTCTAAAGTTTCTCTGTTTTAACATCCCCACTCCAAGCCCTTAACACTTTTAGATTAAAAGTATAGTATGAAAGAAAGAGCAAACCTGTAGGAACACTCTCAAACACGGGCACGGTTAGCAGTCAGCATGCTCTGCATTGTCTTCGTGGCCAGCCACTGTGCTTGGTGAAACCAGAATGGATTTGCACACAGCCTTCCTTAAAGACAAAAAAGGGTTTTCAGTCAAATACAACTTACGCTTTACTCCAACTGTGTGTAAAATGAATAAAAAAGAAAAAAAATTAAAAGTTACAAATTCATGAAGGGGATTCCTGGACTTTAGACACACATTTTAAAAGGCAGACTTTAACAATTGACATTGAATTAGCAGAAGTAAGTCACAGAGTAAATGTTTCATTTTCTCTCCTCTTTGTCTTTCTCTCCTCTCACTGATGAGTTAGCACAAACTTTCATCCCTCTCCAGTTTTCCTTTTGGAAGACCAATTACATTTCACAGTATTGTGCTGTGGTCCATTACAATGTAGACCAGACTGATCAGAGCAATGTCCCACAGCATCTGTTTATCTTTCCCCATGCCTGGATTCCAACCATGACCTTTGTAGTGAAAGGCCACCATGAAATTCACTCCAGCAGCCACCCTGTAATGTCCCTCTATAGGTTTGTTCTGATTTTAAGTTAATCAGCCAGTAAAACAAGAAAAAGGCTGCACAAAGCATTGCACAGACCCAGAGGTAACACGACTCAAGCTTTTCCTAACCCTCTGAAAGTATTGGCTCTTCACTTAGCGACTCAAAGCAAAAGGACCAAATCTGGATCTCACAGAACACACCAGCAGTTTAGGGATTGAAACACTCCATAGAAAAGAAGTAGTACAAGACGTTAGACTCAGTTTTGGAGCACCTAGTTAAGTTAGAAACCATTCTTTACACACCACCACCAAAATTTTTCCTTTCTGCCTAAATTCCATGGCTACTGTTCATAATTTTCAGTTGAATAGCTACTTGATTTAAACATGCTGGATTTTGCTCTCCTTGACTCTTTTTGTGGCTATTTATTGTACAAAAACCTTGAAAGAGTTTAAATTAATTCATTGCTATGTAGCCAGCCTTACCAAAAACAAAGGTGAAGATTGCCAACTAGAATTAAAAACAGTCTAGAAAAATGTTAGCAAATAAATCACTGAGAATAGACAGATCATGACAGAAATGCTACAGACCTACAAATATGAATTAATGCCTATTATCACAAAGATACCTGATAAAACAGATATGTCACAGAAATTTCATTTACACTCAAAAAAGAAAAAAATCTGTAATTTTCTTACTCTCTCTAACAATATGGAAATTTTCTATTTAGGATATCCTTGCCTGTGCAGGTTTGATTTGCCTGTGCTGCTAAATGCACTCCTCTATGTGAACAGTTTTTAAAGTCTCATACGCAACTTGGATTGAACAAAAAGTCCATTGATTCAAGGTTAGTAGAAGACAACACGCAAACTTCCTAAGCTCCAAGCTCCTGAACAAATTGCCAACACCCAGTGCTATTCTCTTCCTATATCCAAGAGGCACAGACCACAAACAAGCAATGAGTTTACATTCAGAATTCCTCATCTGGGAGCAGAAAGTACATTCAACAAGAGAGCTTTGAGGGGCTTATATCTATTCATAAGGAAACACTGAACTCAATTTTTCTAAAGAAACAGGCAAAAAGACCATCTGGTCTCCATAGTGATTGTGCAATGGTTAGGTAATCTTTTTAACAGAGTAGGTAGTGAGCAAGCTGCTGTCATGAACCTCGAAAGACAGACATTCAATTCATCAAGGCTCGAGCCGTGGCTATCAGGGTCCATTGTACACGTCTCCGATACAAACGCCATACAATGGGTGAGGGAACAAATTTATCTCAGGGTACAATGTCGACAAAACAGTGTCTCAGTCTATGCAGGAATCAGTCTGCACTACAGCAGAACAGTCAATAAATTCCATAGAAATATCCCCATGGGATTTTTCTCAGCATCCTAGCCATGCAGAAAGCTACGATAGGCTCATCATCCGCGCACACTGCGGTAATCTGTCGGGGCATCTCTGAGGCTGCACAAAGAACATCACCCTGGAAATCAGCTGTCATGCCTTTCTCTTGCCTCACATTTGTGCAAAGCAATTTTATTTCTGTTACTTCCAATTAGTGGAGGATGAGCAGAGCAAGTCAACTTATACCCAAAGGCAGCATGACACAGGGGCAGGGTGGTGGTCATGGACAAACTCTGGTTGTGCTCACTCCAAACACTCAAGTGTTTTACATTATTCGATCTGTGGAAGCCCTGGGAATGACAGTGCAGGGACAGAGTTCAGCTTCAGCTGTATTTCTCACAGCTATCCACTGCTGCAGAAGATGTGCTTTTCTCGTTTCCTATGCAGACGGATGAATACTTCTTGTGAGCAAAATCAGTTTCTATGAATATTTTCAGCAATTATAATCAACATAATTAGAAAGCAGCTCACTGTACCTGAAGATGACTATTAAGAGTTTATTTGCTTTCAATTATAACCACATTCCCTAAAAAAGAAGTTTGCAATCTTCACCCTGGCTCCCCTTGACACATTCAAAAAAAACCCAGCTATGCAAACATACTAATCTGGGAACCCCACCATCCCCACCACACCCAAACATTAACACCAGTCATAACCCTAGAGCTAAAAATGTATTTCTCCACCTTGGGGCTTCTACACATAAAGTTGTCCTGGACTTTTTTCACTTCACAACACAAACACACACAGCTCAGAAGCTGTTTTGGAGAAGCGCCTGCCACCTCTATTCCCTCGTTAATACCACCACAGCTGGACTGCTTCATGGATGCTAGGATTACTTTCTTTAGCGTGAACACACGTACAAGTAGTGCTCAGCAATTGCAGGGGTGCTTTCCTCTCCAGTCTTAATCTCTCAAAGGTTTCCAAATTTGACTCACTAACCATATTTCAAGCAAAATTAAATCATAATAATAATATCCCAGTATTAGGTTTGCTTATGAGATATAATACAGAATTATTGTGTAATGAATTGGTGGGAGATCTGAGTCAATGGAGACAGGCTCCTGCACTGCTCTCACCTGCTAGAGTGGGAACACATACCAAACATGATTTTGCTACTGCCAGCCATCTGCTTCCCATAGCCACACTAGCTGGGCTGAGACTCTCTAAAACTGCAGGTCAGAAAACAGCAAGCTTCCTGATGGGAAGCCATCAGTAGGCTGAATGCTCCACAACCACAGTCAGCGTCCAACAGGGGCCATAAACAGGCAAGAGGCTGTGGTAGCATCTTCCTGGGGAGGTTCAGCAGATTTGCATGACTGGGACAGTCTCAGCCCCACCACCTAGGATGCTGAAAGGGCTCAACCAAAGATAACCCTAGCAATGTTAAACTTTAGTCTGGATGATGAAGTCAACCCTCATGAGACAAGCACATGTACCAAAGCTAAGTCTCTGATGTATTTTGATGCCTTTATTCCTCCAGGTGGCTGGTGAAAACAAATCTTCACTGACAGATAAAAAATAAGTGGTCTACAAACCACTTACCCCTTCTGAAGCTTCCCCAAAAATCAACTGAAGAGTTACAGGGAAGCTGAGTCTCAACTAAACTTAGTCTTTACTAAACATATCATCTGTGCCAGAGTGGCAAGAACAGTAAAAAATAAAATAAAATAAA
>VYXF01011206.1:0-67792 GCA_013397295.1 Polioptila caerulea
AGTCATATTAATAGTCACCTCACAACACAAAAAGCAAACAAAAGCTGATTCTGATATACTGGAAAGCTTCAGTTCATTTAGTAGTCATGTTGGTAGACACTTTCTAAGTGCTTAGATATGGTTAGCTTTGGACAAGCAGTTCCATTCCATTCTCTCCTCTTGTATGGACTATGTGATCCATCAGTTTAAGTATCAGAGCTAAGATCTTCCTCTCCCTCTTCCCTTATCCCAGACTCACCTTCCACAGTAGAAACTAATTTCAGCTAAATGCTGACCACACTTTGCATAGATGTGAAGCCATCTCTGTGCTGAAAGTAAAATCCTAAGGACTCGTGGTCTTGTGTAAGTGATCAATTAGATCAGTCCCTTCTTTTCCACAAAATAGCTGGCTGCCCACAAGGGAGGTGGACCACTAGGCATCCAGGGTTATTCTGAAGTAGTTTCTAAAGCAGGCTAGAATTTATTCATTTTCTAGGTAGGGAATTCCCACCTCTGTATACATGATCAGTGATAGGAATGTTTGCAGATCACATCCATCTTAAATTCTGCTCATCTTTTGCCAGTCTTAAATGCACAGATTTAGGCTTGTCTTCTGCAAAAGAGTGGAATTTATTCTTGTAGTTATACATAAAACATTCCTTTTTCTAGTATGAGATCAGACATATTTCATTTAACACACCAAAACTACTCAGAAGTGTTTACCTCTGAAATCAGTTTAGCGAGTATGTTAAAAAAATATCTATTCCTAAATGATTATCAGAATCATAGATAAAAGCCATTATATAGTCTACTTCTGTTTTCAAACTGGTGATGTGTCTTTTCCTCCTTCAGCTGCAGCTTTACAAGTGTGATCTAGCATGTGGTGGTTTTTCTGGGCTAAAAGGCTAAATGTGATGCTGCAAGGTAGAATCTTTCCAGTCAGTTTTCAGAGTTGCACCTGCATCAACTCCCTCTTTTGTCCCACCTCATATTTTTTAAAGAAAGGACCAACAATATAAATTTAGAAATGAGAAAGAAAAAAACCTGCTTTTTCTTGCTTCTAGAAGTTTCTGCCACTATATATTTTTGAACTGTGAAATGGCTACACCTAATCTGAAATAGCAGTGGAGTATTGTAGACAATTATTTGTTTAGAGGCAGTTTTGAAATATTAAAAGCCATCTTTACCATTACTGGGTTTTGCACAGATGTATCCATTAGCCTTTCAGTTTAAAGGTCTTTGAATTTGTTAAGGGAACAATGTAGTTCCAGGTTGTTCCAGTTACAGGCAAAAGCCCAAGGCAAGAGTGTTGTGGTAGTCTTTGTTTTGATATTGTGATCCTTGATGAAGAGAAAATGCTATAGATCATAGTGGAAACTCAGAAAATATGGAAATTATGCTGATTAAATTTATCCAGTGGACTTTAATACTTATATCCAAATTCTCCTCTTACTAACTCTCAAGATTGCGTTTTAGTGTCCTAGAGAAAGGCTCATATTACTGATGTGATTCTAATGTAAACACTGTGATTGCAAAGTACTGCATTTGTGGGTTTTCTTGGCTTGGAGAGTCTCAGTCAAGGAGGACATTTTCTTAAATATTTTTAAAATTAATTCAGCCATTATCAAGAAATCTATATGAATGCACTAACCACGGAAGCTGAACATTTTATGATAATGTTTTCCATTTGTGTAACTAAATAAGTCATAAATTAAGTTCCAATCCAGTGCTGTTTACTCCAGTACTGCAAGGGTTCTTTCAAAAATCATTCACAAAATGCTAGATGATAAAATAGATTGAGGTATTTTTCTGCTCTGAGTATAAATATATATTTAACTAGCGTATTTGTGTAAATCAGGAGGTACTGTTCAGTTCAAATGAATGTTTTGATGAGAGGGGAATAAACTTTCAAAACTTTTGAAAGGATGTAAAAATAAAATTTTAAAAACCAATGAATGTATCAAATCAATTTAATTTATTCAGCACATACTGAGGTATGTTTAGAATATTGTAAAATAGGTTATATGTATACATGTGCTACCTGCATACAGCCACACACAGACATGCAGGCATCACCCTATAGCAGTGACTAATGTTATTCAAAATAACAGTTACTATTCTGAATCTTCGGACCATATGAAAAATACAAACTTTCAAGAGCACCTACTAGTTTCTAAATTTCACCAAACTTTCTCCACAACTTCCTCCACAATCATAGAATCATAGAACTATGGAATTACTAAGGTTGGAAAAGACCTTTAAGATCATAAAATTCATCTGTCAACCCAGCATCACCACCACGTCCACCTTTAAATCATGGCCTCAAGTGCCATGTCCACACATTTTTTTAACACTTCAAGGGACGATGAATCCACCACTTCCCTGGGCAGCCCATTCCAATGCTTGACAGACTTTCCATGAAGAAATTTCTCCTGATGTCCAATGTGAACATCCTCTAGCACAGCTTGAGGCCAGTTCCTCTTGTTCTGTCTCTTGGGGGAAGAGCGACACCCATATCATCACCACAATCTCCTTTCAGATAGTTGTAGAGAACAATAAAGTTTTTCCAGAATAAAAACTCCCAGTTCCCTCAGCCACTCCTCACAGGACTTGTGCCCCAGACCCTTCCCCAGCTCCATTGCCCTTCTCTGGACAAGCTCCAGCCCCTCGACGTCCTTATACTCACAGGCCCAGAACTGAACACAGGATTTCAGGTGTGGCCTCACCAGTGCTGAGTACAGGGGGACAATCCCTGCCCTGGTCCTGCTGGTCACACTGTTGCTGATACAGGCCAGGATGCCATTGGCCTTCTTGGCTACCTGGGCACACACTGGCTCAAGTTCAGCCACTGTCAATCAGCACCCCCAGGTCCTTTTCTGTTGGGCCACTTTACAGCCACTCTGTCCCCAGCCTGTTGCACTGCAGGGGTTGTTGTGACCCAACATCAGGACCCAGAACTTGGCCTTATTTAACCTCATACCACTGGCTTTGGCCCCTCAATCCATGCTGTCCAGATCTCTCTGCAGAGCCCCCCTGCCCTCCAGCAGATTAACACTCCCACTCAATTTGGTGTCATCTGCAAACTGACTGAGGGTGCCCTCTATCCCCTCATCCAGGTCGTCAATTAAGATGTTAAACAGGAATGGCCCCACTACTGAGTCCCTAGGAACACCACGCATGACCAGACACCAGCCAGATTTAATTCCATCCACCACCACCCTCTGAGCCCAGCCACCCAGATAGTTTTTGCCCAGTAAGCAGTGCATTCATCTGCACCATGGGAAACCAGTTTCTCCAGAAGAAGCATGTGGGAAATGGTGTCAAACAATTTACCAAAGCATAAGTAGACAACATCCACAGCCTTTCCCTCATCCACTAAGTGGGTCACTTTGTGGTAGAAGGAGATCAGTTTGGTCAAGAAAGACCTGTCTTTCCTAAACCCATGCTGGCTGGGCTGGGTCCCCTGGTTGTGCTGTACATGTTGCATGATGGCACCCAAGATGGTCTGCTCCATGACCTTCACCAGAACTGAGGTCAGGCTGACAAACCTATAGTTTCCCTAATTCTCCTTCTGACCCTCCTTATAGAGGGGACATCACATTTGCCAATTTTCAGTCACCTGGAACCTCTCCAGCTGACCAGGACCTAAGATAAATGATGGGAAGTAGTTTAGCAAGCTCTTCTACCGGCTCCCTCAGTACTCTTGAGTAAATCCCATCTGGTCCCAGGGATTTGTGAAGGTCTAAGTTGCATAGCAGGTCACTGGATTAAGGTGGCTTCATTCTTCTCCCTGTCTCTGTCTTCCAAATTAGGAGGTGTGCACCTTGATGACAACTGGTCTTGTTTTCAAAGACTGAGGCAAAGAAGGCATTAAGTACACAAATATTTTCTTTATTTGCTACTACTGTTTCCCTCTACATCCCACAGAGGATGGAGATCCTCCTTGGCTTCCTTTCTTTGCTGGAACATTTGTAGAAATATTTTTTGTTGTCTTTTACATCAATATCAAGATCAAATTCTAGGTGGCCTTCTGCCCTTCTAATTCTCTACCTGGATGTTTGTTCAAACATGTGTCTCTACACTTCTTCACTTTTACAGCATGACTGGATCTTTAATAAAAGAAAGGTATAGATAACAATTATGGTTATATGTTTGGTGAATACAAAGATGGTAAAGAAGCCTGTCATATAGTGTGACTTATCATTTTCCACTGTAAACATTTGCTTTGAGCATTTGTATTTTAAAAGTCCAAAGAAATATGCCTTTCCCTCCTGTTCTACATAAATATATTTTTGACTGTCTCTTTGAGGTTTCAGGTGTAACCTTTTCCCTAGTATTTATATTTCCCTAGTATACCTAGTATTCATCTGATGTGTGGTGGTCTGAGCAAGATCTATTTTTTATTCTAAGTTAAGGATGATACATAGGGTGTATTGAAGAGGAGAGGGTGAAAGTTCTCTTGATATGAGTTTTAAAAGGATTGCGTGTAAAGGGTTAAAATGTTTCAAACTAGCCATGCATTGCTCTCGAGTGATTAGGTGTAACTCCCAATTAAAGATCAATAAAGCCTTTAAAGTGATTTATAAAAATGGATTAGTAAGAAATGTCCATTTAGAAACTACTGTGAGTAAAATCACTATACTCTCTGTCATATTGATCGGGCCTTTATGTCTAAACACGCATTAACTGGGGCAGACAATAAAAATTAATCCTCTTCTTTCGTAAAATGGAAGGTCATTTTCCCAACTGTCCCTAGGGGAAATGATGTCATTAAACATGCTACTAAGACATTTTATTAAATCTGACTAGGCTGTTTGCATAAAAGTAAATTAGAGCAGTCAATATTGGAAAGAAAGGGATTTTAAGGAGCAATAACTAGAGGTATTTATTGTCAGTGTATTATACAACAGATGCATAATTAAATTCAAAACATCTCTATTAAAATAATGTTAAGGGCCTGGCTCAAATGACAAAAGGCAAGATTTTCAGAGCCCCAAGCATGCCCTGTTGTACCTAAGCATTTCAGGGGTCTCCGAGCAGTAGGGGACTTGACATACCATATGTGCTGATATTCTCTGCTCTGTCCCCTCCAGGATAATTTATAAATAAAACCACTGAGCAAAGGGGTGAAACTGTAACTAGTGCCAACCCGACCGAGACGGTGCCCTCTATAAAACACCTGCAGTTTCAGTTCCAGCAGGCATCTCTTTACACGCATGTTCCCTCGGATAAGAAGCATCTTTCAACACTGTAAGAAAAACAGAAAAGGGGAAACAGGAGAAGTCATTTAAGATTATGTTCTGCTTAAGGTGCGTGGCCTTCAAGCTGCTGCTGCCCACAGGATCCGTTTGCCCGGACCCCGGCAAAGCAGAGTTTGCACCTCAAGATAACATCTCTACTGTGGCACCCCATGAAAGCCTTTGTGTCTGAATGCACCCTGGGGTCACTCCTGGGCCAGCTAGTGTATAAGAAACATTTTTTTTTGAAGGTTAAAGTCAGAATTTCAAGTTGCATTTGAATGTCTCCTTGTGTGGTGCAGACCTCACCGCTATACCTCTGGGTAGGTGACCTCCTTCCCATCATCTCTGTCTCTGACTGACCTCCCACGCTCTACAAAAAACTCAGCAGTGGTTAAGTCACTGAGACCACTCCATATTGCACTGTCCACATAGGACTGTGTTATCTTCACAATCTTTAGTCATCTCTACACATCAATTGATTGTCTGCTATCTGTAAGTAACATTGTAGATAACACATGGGACATCTTTGTTTCAGAATCTTAGCAGAGCGGAGCTCTTGGCCACAGACAGAAGACTGTTAATTCCAATAATATGCTCCCTAATGCTGCTCTTATGATTAGAAATGTTTTCAGAATAGCACCACTGAATTGTTTCTAATTTTGCAAAAGACGTTATACATAAGACAAAAAAAAAAAAAAAAAAAAAAAAAAAAAAAAAAAGAAAAAAAAAAGAAAAGATATTTTCTCCTTTTAACCCCAAAATACCTCACATTAAATCAGGTCAGTAGATGAATCCCCAGCTTGAAAAATGCACCAGGTATGAGGTGACCCTGGGATTGTGAAACGCAGACTTGAGTCTGAGTTTCATTCTTGGTTGAGGCATAGAGATTCTGTGCCACAATCACATTGGGTCAGACCCCACAAAAGGCCTGAGTACCTTGTATGGCTGTGGTGAAAGTGCTTCAGAATGAAATTGGTGGAACAAGTGTAACCTGCAACCAAACTAAAGGGACAGGAAGAGGGAGTGGATGCCAGGGGCGTGCACCTGTTAATGGGACTCAAACACATGGATGTAGAACTGACTAAAAAATAGTGTCTCTGCTTCATTCCTACTAAAATATTTTTTTTCCATTTCTACATTTTGACTGAAGAATGAAAAACAGAATAATTCCATATTTTGGCAGATGGTTGGCAGAAAAAAAAAAGACTAGCTAGAAATGCCATTTTGACCATTTAAAATCTCCTCCCTGATTTCCTTGCAATAAAATGATTATAACAATCTTAAGACACTATTGATTAAAAAAAAAAAAAACAAAACAAAAAACCCCTCTGTAATACCTAGCAGTTTTCTAAACTGTTTATTGAGGGATTTGGATATATAGAGAATTTCTGGTAATATTTATATCTGATTCATGGCCTGAATCTCTGAAATTCATAGTCAATAAATGCATCAAGTAATACAAGAATTAAACTTTGACATGAAAAGAAATACAAGAAATTCATAAATTATTTACTTGGTAAATAAGCTCAAGCCATGTATCTCTTCAAGGAAAATGTTTAAGCCATGCTTTTACATGGTATAGAGTAAGCAATACGTACAGAGCCAGTTCTGCAGAGAATACAGATAGTGAGTGCCCAATTTGAACATGTTAATCCAACCTAAGTCTTTTTTTTTCTTTTTTTTTTACTTCCACCAAAGCTTCAATATGCATCTGATCTCAGGATATTGGATTTTTCTTTGAGGAAAGAAATAAATGACTTATCTGGGGAATAAACCCAGTCTTTTCTCTCTGTACTGCTCACCATATATATTGTGCTAAAATAAGGTTCACTGATTCTAATGTAAATCTCTAAAGCTGAACCATGATAATATAAGTTTCTGCATTTTATGTGGTAGGTAAGTAGGTTGCATCTTTGAAAAAAGTAGTGAGAGAGATTAGTGATTGTACCTAAGGAGAAAGGGAACAGGATGAAATACCTTTAGGGTCTGAAACTCCTTGACAGACTAGGAAAAACTGTTCAAACACATTTGTTTTCTTTTAAAATTAAGATGCATCTTGCAATATGATGGTTTTCCCCTCATCTTGCTTTTTGCATACACATTTTGTGACATCAAGATTTGTCTGTATGGGCAATTCATACCAGTACAAACCAGCTTGCATCACGATTAAAAGATCTGCATCTATAAGACCCTATCCTTTTTAAGGATGTCATTGTCAACATTTCTGGGGGATTTTCACTCTTGCAGAAACAGGAATTAATTTATCTTCCAAAGAAGTTACACTGTAGCTCTTTTCTGTCTGACGTGATGCTTTCCCACATGGCTTTGCTGCTAACCCCAAATGTCCAATCTGCTTATTGAAATACCTTTTCCTAGCCTGAAGTCAAAGTAATGGGTGATAACTCTCTGTGCTAGCACAGACAGGTTCAGTTTTTTAGAAGTCCAGAGTGTCTACCAAAGACACCTCCTGCTTCTCACCATGCAGCACACTTCAGTGTCCCAAGTAGGTTGTGGATCACGTCTGTACCCTGGGATACTTTGACTTGACAAGGGCATTGGCCAATGTCTGGAGACTGTCTGCACAGGATCTGGGTTCAAGGATGGCTTCTAAAAACACAAAGGAGAAAGGTGGAGCTCTCACATTGGTGTGAATATTTTGCCTTGTTACAGCAATTCTGACAGGATTCCTGGCTTGCAATACCATCATAGATTTGATGGCAATGCAAAGCCAATTGGAAAGAGTATTCCAGTAAATGAGCAAACAAAAAAAACCCTTTTTTAATTTTTTTTTTTTTTCTCAAGCAGATATGCTTGTCAGACAAGAAGCTGTTTGACGTTCAACAATCCAGCCGTGGCTCTGTAGATTGATCCAGTCACCCAGGCTGCCTTGCCCACTGTCACTAATCTTTTGCTGGAAATGTTCAAGATGGCAAAAGCATGGTATGAAAGACTGATAAACGATGTGGGACTTGCATTGATACTGTGCTCTGTCATACAGACTGGATATTTATTGCCAGTGATGGATATAGATGTATTTCATGGGAGTGAGATACTGCAAGTTCTGAATACAACTATATTTGTTTCCAAACTGTGCCTTCCCTGAGAATCTTGAGAAGGAGCAATTACAACTGGTAAGCATGCCCACTGTAGAAGGGGTTGCTCCAAAATCTTGAGTTACTCTTCACTGATACCTTGTGCCTTCTGTCTTATGAAGCCATGTCCCAGCTTCTGGATCAGAGAATCTCTACAATACAATATACTTAACCTGTCTGTTCTGTGCTGGCCTCATTTCCTTCTCTTTGCCAGATGGGCCAGATATAAGAAAGTGTACTAAATAATTTGGCTGTTGAGAGTAATCATTCTGTAGTTTTATTATTAAGTACCTATCATGCTTTGATCATCCAGGAAATTAATTGAATTAATCAGTGCATAATTATTATCAGCACAAATCTTTAGTGAGATTTTTTGAAAACAAAAGTCTTATCAGGGTACTTTTTCCAGAAGAACCTTAGCAAGATTTTTTTAATTGATGCAAACCTGAGAAAAACTCATTGTTAAGTACAACTTCAATTTTTTTTAACTAGTAAAGAAGTTCATTATAGTAACTGCCAAAAAGATAATCAAAATATCATATAGCACTAGTAAGTCAGAGGTGCATCAATGCCACAAAATAATATGAGTATTACTGCAGTTATATCAAGTGACATCTGAAACACAGAAAGAAGGGTTCAGTACTTGCATAATGAACCTACACTCTTCTTCACCCTTTAAATAGTGAAAAGACCCTTCCTGTTATGCAGATATGAAAGAATTACATCTGGGTAGAATAACAAGAAGTTACCCAGGAACTTCTACAGAACTGGCTTTCTAGGGAACAGGAAAGAAAAGGGTTACCTTGGTGTAAGCCTATCTGGTCTGCTGGGGAGACCAAGAAAAGAGATAGGAAGACAAATAGGCAGCTAATGGTGTTAACAGATGGAAGGCAATATTCTCAGAAGACATTCTATGTCAGACTAGGCATTCCTCTTCTTTCTCTTTCCCCTTAGGCATACTCTTGCATACCCTGATTTTAGGGAATTTGTCATGTTAAAAAGAACAATTTTGGTTTGTTCTGCTATCACACTTTCCTGGCCTGGCAGGGAAAACAAGTGGTAGATGGCAGCTACATTTCTCTGATTCCTCTCTCAGACAGTGGGATTGAGGCAATCACATCAGTCCCTTAAATTCCTGACCAGCCTCCCACAGCAAAGCATAATATACATCCTAGGAGCTTTTCTTACCTATTCTCAAGTGAGCTCCTACTTCCAAGTTTTGTGAAATCTCATTTGTCCTTTATTTAAAATCTGGAATTACTTAGTCATCTTGCACAGTTGGCAGTCTACAGATAAAAATAAAATTCTGGAAGATTTTGATTTTTACTTTTGTTAGGAGGGTTCTGCCTAGGTTGCAAAGTGGTGCAGAGAATTACTTAATTCATAATGAAATCACTACATTTATAAAGCAAACCCAATAACTTTGAAGAGGCAAAGTCTGAGGCATAGTAGGACGAAGTATGTAATTTTCAGAGTTCTTTGTACAGGCACAGGGTGATTGTACATCTGTGTATGTCTCAGTGTGCATGAAGTGAAAAAAAGTGCCTCACACGACATACGGGCTTTAAGTAATGGAAAGGAGCACTGGATACTTAAAGAGTGCTGAATACACACATTGGATGCCAATCCTCTTGTAATAGCAGGGGTTCATAGTGACATTATCTTTACTTAAATTCAGGTGCCTGTTTATAGGAACCATTGAATAATTTTCCTGAAATGAAATCTTTCTTGAGGAGATAAAATCCATATACAGGTAGTTCAAAAGTGGTTCTCCAGAACAATATACTACTCACCAGTGTGGTCAATGTACTTACATTAGGGTTGTCATGGTTTCACTGATGGAATCCTGGTTATCAATCTCTATCTTGTTGATCTGATTCCCCTGAGAATTTACCAAAGACTAATAGATATTGGTGAAAGAATTTACAATTCTCAATAAAAACGACAGGACATATATTTATAGAACAAAATTACAGAGATCCTTGTTTGGGCCTGATTCAGCAGTAGGGAGGATTCAAGCAGTGTGTCCTGTGATAGCAAATCTGAGGGCAGGTTGGATTTTTCTGGCAGGGAAAAAGAGGACAAAAGGACAGATGTGCTGAAGGGTGGATAGCTGTGTGCATAGAGAGTACTCTGGGTTAGAAATAATGTACCACATGATTCCTAGAAACTACTAAGCAGTTCTTAGAAAATCTTTGGTGTCCTGGGTGTTCTGATGAGCTTATTTGCCTAGTCTTAAAGATTCTGAGCAAATCTAAGGAATTTATAACTTTAAGCATTACTATCCAAACACAGTTATTCATTGCTATGAATAATAGGTCAGCTAAAGAAATCCTGGTTTTGTAAAGGTTTCCATCATCTCACAGGTGCTCTCTGTTCTTTTCTTGTTCTCTCTCTTTTTACTCTTATCATGCTCATTCGTCTCTAGACCAATACCCCACTGTTTCTGTGATAGGCCCTTTTGTGACATTCAATGGGATGATGATGCCCTCTCTGCACTACACTGCACACCTCTTCTAATTTGTCTCTCAGTCTTTACTCAAGAAAAGCTCCACTGAAAGCCCAGAATTAGCAGAAACTAAGGAAAGAACCTCCCTGGAGTTTATTTTTCATGTGTCAAATCTTATTATTTGCATTTTCTTAGCTAAAAGCAAATTTCAGATGCTAGCTATTGCATTGGTGAGGACAGTAATGAGGGTTCCTGAAACTTCAGGAATATAGTCATGGCAGTCATGGTAGCATAATAGTGGAAGTAAGAGGCATTCATAAGTGCTCTGTTTCCTTTATATTGAATTTCCTTAGTATACCTTGTTAATGTTGGTCAGTATTCTCTGGCAGGTTTTTTTTATGGATTCTTTTATTAGCTCAGGGATTTAAGTCTCCCTTTTTAAAAACTGAAATCATTGCAGCTCCATTTTCCCCCTAGTGCATCTCATAGCCTGGAATCCTATGTACTCAGTTCCTGCAACTGGAACTTGCAGCAGCTGAGTTCAGAAGGTGTCATTAACTCCTCATATCAAATTCTTGTCAACATATGCCCAGTTGAAGCAAGGCCTGATGACATGAGAACAGAAATGCTGCTTGCCACTGTAGGGAGAAAATCTGTATGGCAAGCTCAGCTGGAGTTGAAGCTGCCAGAAATGTGGGGGGCAATTAAAAGAGATTTTTCAAACATTCTAATGGCAATAGGTAGCATTAAAAGAATATTGGCCCTTTACAGGATGAGGACTCACAAACAGGGACAGGGACAAGGCAGACATGTTTAATGCATTCTTTGCCTCTGTCTTCAATACTGTTGAAGGACCAAGGGGGTCTTAGAGCCCTGAGCTGGAGGATCATGACTGTTCAGGATCAACTCTCAGCTGATCTTGAACTTATGTGGGATTTGCTGCTCCAGCTGGATCCCTACAAATCGATGAGGCATGATGGGATTCATCCAACATCTTCATTAATTACTTGGATGCAGGACTGGCAGGGAAGGCCTGCAGGACTGGGAAATCACCAACTGTATGAAGTTCAGTAAGTGACAGGACCTGAGGGAATGGCCTGAAATTGTGTCAGGTGATGTTTATTTTGGATATTAGAAAAAGGTTCTTCACCCAGAGGGTGACTGGGCACTGGGACAGTCTGCCCAAGGAAGAGCACAGCCTGACAGAGTTCAAGAAGTGTTTGGCCAATACTCTTAAGCACATGGTGTGACTCCTGGGGATGGTCCTGTGCAGGGCCAGGAGTTGGAATCAATGATCCTTGTGAGTCCCTTCCAACTCAGGATATTCTGTGATTCTGTAAATTATAATTTGCTACAGAAAGGGAGAGGGAAAATCCTGGATTGTTGTTAGTATCTGGATGTCAGCAATGGCCTGGATTTTGGTACACAACAAGTGTGTGGTCCTACAAAGCAGATTACTGAAATACCTAAGTGTGCAGCACTCATCAGACCCAAGGCAACTACTAGGAATACTGAAATTTGGGAATAGTCATATATTGTGAATGCAACACAGCTCCCCTTGATGTACCATGACAACATCTAATACAAGAATTCACAGAATTAGCTTTAATTTTTGTATCCTTGAGTTTTTCTCTCATCTAGTTACAAAATTCTTTCCATAAGGTAATCAATGTCAGTGTGAATCAATATAATTTTATTTTTGGCTGGAAGTTTGTCTGGAAGACTGTTTTGTCTAAAGACTGTTAAGCATTTAGACGTTTAGAAATTTACCCATTTTTTTCTAAATTTTTTTTTTGTGATTGGTTTTGATCTCCTGGTGATATTTCACCTTAGATAATTCCCTGCCTCCAAATAAATTCACACAAGCTCAATCTCCTACCATGTTGCTGTTGCTACTCATTCAATGCTTTTAGCAACCACTGCCACATTTAAAAGGCAGCTGTGGCAGGCCAGTGCTTTATGAATGTGACTGGTGAGTTTGATGCTAGACCTGCGGTTTCACAAGGACAAGTGGTTCCTTGGGAAGAGGGGCATCAGGGTGACCCAGGTGGGCTGGAGGCTTGTCTGATTGTTTCTTCTGGAACTGAGCTGTGAGGACAAGCAGAGACAAACACATAAAGGCAGAAGCAGGACACATTTACCATGGTCTTCATTCCTCCCTCTGTGTTGTGTTAACTTGAGTAAAGGGAAGATGGTGGGAGGAGATTTGGGCATAGATAACTGTTGCTTCTGGGGCTGCAGCAAGCGCCATAGCAGTCGTGAAGAATTGCAGCTGCCATAGGGACAGATCAGCAGGTATTCAGAGCAGAATACAAAGGATGTGTTTTGCATTGTACAAGAAATATATTTTTCAGAATCACTTTGTTTTGGAGCTAATTTTTGTTTGTGGTTGGGTCTATATGGAGCTTTGGTGATGAAGAGAAGATAAAATTTATTTGTGTTGTGCAAAAATCATGGGGCTTCCTTGATCTTTATTATAGAGAATAGATTTACTCCTGCTTTAACTTGATTCCAAGATAAAGATACTAACAGCCATAACCTGTTCTCTAGGAAGGCTTACATTTAACTCCAAATGTCCTGCCAGTGACAGTTCTTGTACCACTTTTGCCTTGAGGAGAGTCCCTGTAAGCAGGCTATTATCAGATACTCTCTGGCAGTTCCTTTCTGTTGCCAGAATGATTGAAAGACTTTCAATACAAACAAAAATCAAGTAGCAGTCAAGGCTTAGAGTCACCTATATATGGGTCACAAGGTTCTTCTCAGATCTTCCCCATGGAGAAAAAGAAAATCTGAGAATCAGGTCTTCCACTCCTTGTATGCACCCTTAATAATATTTTAATAGCACATATACCTCGTGCACTTTATGTAGTACAATGGATTTTTTTCAAAAGCTGTGAAGGAAAAGGCACCATTTTGAATGCATTTTAAGAAGAGAATGTCTCTCTCTGAGCCACTGCATGCCTGTCCCTTTTTGTTCCCAGAGCCATGCCCCTGGAGTGTAAATGCGAGCCTCACATGAGGTGAAGAAGTTATGGTGTGGAGTTGTGAGAATATGGCCTTTATCTGCATTCTGGGAATGGTTTTGTTCTCCACTCTCTGCTACGTGACGAGGAAGGACTAAAAAGCCTGGACACCCAGACAAAAAGAGGGCCATTTAGCCTTTTCTCTGAAGCCTAGGATCCTTGCTGGGGGATTATTTTAGGCGGGGCTGTGTTTGGGCTGAGGGGTCTGGTTTGTACTCAAAGCCAGGCAGCAGATGTCAGGCCTCAGAATTGCTCACAAAATGATGACCTTGCTGGGTCAAGGCCCATACAACCTGCTTCGCCTCAAGCTGCGTCAAACACAAGCAGCAGAAAGACTTTCCCCAGGCACGCCTGTCTGGGCGACCAGCTATTCCCAAGTCTCCCTGTAGATTGAATTCCTTGTGAAATTCTACAGCTCTGAGAAAAAAAAACCAAAACAAAACAAACCCTCCTGACAGTTAACTTGCCTTTTTCTTTTTATTTAAGTAATGAATAAGGCAGTGAAGGTTTTTCAGGGGGTAGAGGTCTAATGCATTATTATGCTTTTTTTGTTGTAACAATTTATACTGTCGGGAAAGTTTGTTTGGGGTTTCCATGTGTGACTAAAATGTGTTAGTACAGATAGTGTCAAATACAGAGATGATATGCTTGAAGAAACGAATGTGAAAAAGAGGGCTGTGTATGAAACGCAATCCATGGCAAATTCACATTGTGTATTGGATGCAAATATCTCCAGCATGATGATCTTTAGAGGGCGAAGAACATCTACTGTGATTAAGAACATCAAATTATATTTGCTATGGTTATTGTCTTATTGGGAAATATTCACAGTCAAGGGTTTAAAAATGTAATATAAAGTGGATCAATATGTGTTTGAGGATTTCATCAATTGCATATTAACAGTACTAGTCCTTCTGACCTCTTTTCTTTGAGCTATTCCCTTGATCAAAGAAAAAACGATCTAATAAATTAAGGGTTTATTCATCCATGTGCTGATTTTTGTTTCATATTTCTATTTTCTTGCATACAAAATTGAAAGAAAACAATGTATGATTCTTGAACATGGTGTGATTCTTACAAAAATGGATGAATGTTGCATTTCTTATAAGCAAAAATTTCAACTAAATTTCTACAGAACAAAAATCAAAGAATTTTGAGTGATATCACAAGATATTTAACCCTTCAGTTAATACCAGTTAAGAATGGCTGGCAGTTTTCACATTGAGTTTACACTTTCTGCACAGGCTGAATTTCTGCAAGTTTTGGAAAAGTTTTGTGTTTTTATTTTTTTTTCCTTTGGCCGATTTGTGCATAAAGGTCACTTGAAGAGTAATACACTGGACATTGCAAAGCTGATCTGCCTTCTGCATTTGTGGTGACCTGCATGTGTCCCTTGCTCTGGGCTTTGTATCCCAAGTGAGTCATCAGAATAATGTTCCTGAAAGTAAAATGTTTTGAAGCACAGGAAAGCACCAAACTGATTTTTGAGGACTTAAAATGAGGAAGAGCAGATATGAAAGATAATTCTGCTGCCTTTTTGATTCCGCCCTGAAAAATCAGACAAAATTCACTTTATGTGAATAACTTAATACTTGCTATAGAGTCATCTACATTGATCTGATTTTTTGTAGACAGAAGTGCAGAGGCAGACAGAGACAGATAGTAGCATCTTTTGTTTTCCAATAATTCATGTTCTGTGAAGGGAATAATTAGTTTGATGTAAAACTATACACACATAACCATGATAGTAGTGATTCAGTGGTGAATTGTACCTTATTTTTTGTTCACATTTGTATAGGTGAATTAAACAATAATGAATTTTTACTTAGGAGTTTTCTGAGTCGCATAGGTACAAGGAGTGCTGTCCATTAATAATGACAACAGGGATTTTTCCTTTGATTTACATGGAGCCAAGA
This sequence comes from Polioptila caerulea, assembly GCA_013397295.1. Lineage (NCBI taxonomy): Eukaryota > Metazoa > Chordata > Aves > Passeriformes > Certhiidae > Polioptila > Polioptila caerulea. The sequence continues at coordinate 15,700 of VYXF01011206.1, forward strand.
TTGCAGGACATTTTATTACACGTGTCTTTTCAGTATGGAACAAAACATTTCTAGATAAGGATGCTGAACATTAGATCTGTCAGAATAACATACATAATTTTTCTTAATTTACATGAGTGTGTATGTGAAAATGTATATAAAATGTACTTATTTATAACTCCTAACTAAAGAGTTTTTGAAATATGTCATCTTTGCTGTGAGTCTATACTTTAAGACATAGTGTTTCTCAGGAGATGGGATGCTGAATTAATTCTCTGCAGTGTTTGCAAATGCTTAGCTGTCCTAAGCCACACTCACCTGTTGCTTCATTTGATTGTGGACACTGTGTTACAAACCTAAAGGGACTTGCTGCTTTCTCCTAATACTAAATCTATTATACAGCAAATAAAATTATGAAGGGAAGCATTTGCTTAGGAAAATATTTTCTTGAAAAAGGTTTCTGTACCACATGAACTTTTGGAATACTTGTATCTTCTGTGTAATAACATTTTCTGCTTTTGTTGTTTAAGAGTACCTATTCCCAAATTCCAAGGGTACCGTGTCAGCTCCTGCTCAGGGCTATTGCTATGCAACTGCCTTTACCATAAAACTTTTTCCAGAGCTATTAAAAAGGGAAAAAAGCACTTGTGCAGATAATCAGGGAAAACTATTGTATTTGTTAATTCAAAATCACATAAGTCACATGAAATTCAATATAAAATTCTGATTTTTAGTATATTAGAGCTGGATTTGTATGGCTCTCTTCTCCTGGAAAAGAGATGCAGTCTCTTTAAAATTTTTTTATCCGTCTTTCTCCCTCTGAAGTTGGACATCATAAAAATAAATTAAAAATTTAAAAAGTGAAATAAGAATAAACCTGTAGTAAAGCAAAATGGTTATACCTCTCAATATCATACAGTCTGAAGCCTGAAAAGAGATATTCAAAAGGTCTAGAGCTAAATTTTTTCTAGGTCAGTGCAGGAAACTAGTAATTTTTAGAATGAGATGCCCATTTTTTGCCCATATTTCACTCTCAGGTTACTTTTCAGTACTACTGTCAAAAAGTCCAGAGAAAGACTTATCAAATTTAATTCATTCCACATGTCATCACCTTTTGAAGGTGTACTGTACAGAAATTAAGGAAATATTCCCAGACTCTCTAGTCACATGTTTTGTGGATAGATTTATTCTAAAGAAGGTTCCAGTGAAATAAAAATGTTAAAGCAAATACAAACCAAATGTACTTCAGGATATAAGAGACACTTTTCTTTATTTTTTTTCCAGAGTTTATTGAATAGACAGGAAAATAATGCCTACCTTTATTTATCTTGACACTTCACTACAGTTTGCAGTGCAAATCCTAATCTATATTAGAAATAATCATCTTTCTAACTATCGTGAAAGCTTGTAGCTGAAGGTCAGACTCTTATGTGTTTATTCTGTTTTAATATCATCTGCTTCAACAAACAACCATATTGATTTCATGAAAATGGTTACATAGATAAAGCAGAACTTCCCCACTGTAAGCAGAAGGAAGGTAAAAAATGTCTTCTAAAAATCCCAACAGAGAGTCAAGATGAAAACCAGTGTGGAGTCCTGTAACAGTGAGAAGAGCATGACCCTGTTTGCCTTGAGTTGAATGAGTGCTAGACTTGTCCATTCTTGGGGAATATAGCAAATACATTTTGGTACCAAGGTAATATGAGATGCTCAGCTTGAAAATAGATATTCTTTGTTCACAGGAACTGAAGAGCTAATCTTAGGGTTTTGTCATGTGAGTAGGAGCATTGTCATTTGAAATTAAATGAGGCTTTTGAGCACTGAAGTTTTAATGCTTCTTTGATGCACAGATACAAGTGAAACATCTTACACAAGTGAAAACTATCACCAAGTTATTTTAGTTGCATCTTCCTTTGGTCAGAATTCAGTATCTGAGCAGATCCAGCATTTAGACTGCTATATAATCTCTCAAGAGATTTATTAGAAGCAACCTGCCCTTTTTTGGTAGCATTTGGGAGATCAGCATTGCGTCAACCCTGAACATATTTAGTTTTGTATGTCATACTTTAAAAAAAACTTTGTAAATGGTAGCTCCTAGATCTAGACCGATTACACATATTCTGGGTCCTTAATGATATGCAACACATAGAGAGCTACAGTATACAATTATAAAGATGTCATTCATGTAGGCACATGCCTGATTATACAATAGAAGTTGTGGTTTTGCATCTACTAACCTCAGAAACTGTGATATTCAGCAGATTGATTTTGTGCAACTCCTGATTATCTCTTCTTTAAATAAGGCTATCTTTGCTTAGCAATGCTTTAAGCTGATTGGCAGAGTCTTCCATACCTGACAATCCTGAACTGTCCTTGCATTAAAGTCCCACCTTTCTCCATGTGCATTCATTTTGGCCTCCTAATTTCCCATGGAACAGCACGTCAGATGTTTGCATGAAGCCTAATGTCCACTTTAAGGAAAGGGATAACAATTTTCCAGTTTTCTTTTTGGCTTTGTTTCTGATCGTAGTGAATATGTCATGCATGAACAGTGCTCCCTGTCAGCTGGGATCTTATGTTCAAACAGAATACAGATGTCCTAAGTTCCAGGCCCATTAAAAAAGGCAACTTTCTCTACTGGTAGGTCCATCTGTACCTCAGTTATATCCATGCAAGCCTTGGGAGCTGAGTTTGGCCCTATATTTGTATCTGTACATTTTTTCAAAAGACAGAACAACTGTGAGGAAGTTAGTCATCTGAGGGTGCCAAAATTTGCTGCTCCAGGAACGAATGCTGCCACAGAGGAACAGATAAAAATGAAAACAACTTGAAAAAAATTCAATTAGATTAACAGAGACAAGTGAGTGCTTGCCCAGCCATTCCTGAGCAACAATTATTCCTAGGGTGGTGTGAGAGACTCAAGCCAGCGGTCAGCAAGCTGACAAATCTGTCAGCTTTGCTGGGTGGCTGTCACTCAAACCAGGTGCCTGCTGTGTGTTGTGGCGCTCCTTGTATTAACACCCTGCTGAGATAATTCTTTTTTATCCTTTTTTTTGCCACCAAGAGGGTCTGCCACCACACTGCTGTTTTTCATCTTGTTAATTGAGTCATTTATTTTGTTAAAAGGTGAAACTTTATCAGGGTTTATGTGCCAAATGTGAGAAGGCATATTTAATGATACATCAAATGTTAGAAGCATGCAGGTGCCTCTGTGTATGCTCTAAAATGCTGAGAGGCTAGGTAGTTCTTGTAAATTAAAATCACCTGATATTAACTAAAAATAGGAATTTTGTTCCCAGGCAACAATGCAAATACATTGTACATGTGTGTATATGTGTTTGTTACTAAATATATAAAGCACATAGATATTTATATTTAATTTTCAATCAGCAGATTCATCCATATTCGAAAGCAGATAACTGCAGGGATAAACAATACAAGAACAGAATTCAAAATTATGTAAAAAAGTCAGGAATTTCTAGGGAGGCTGCTAAAAATAATATTTGAAAAAAACTTTCAAGCTTCTCCAAAGATTTTCCTATCAGTGATTACCACCACTCTTCCCGGGGTAATTTGTTAATTTCCATTTTCTAGGTATTTCTGAAGCAGTTTGTTAGGGTTTTTTTGTAGCCTTGTTAGGAAGGTCATTTAGTTGTTTAATTAGAGTCTGGGCAAGCCTCCAACGAAATTGATGAGAATCTCTCCACTGCCCTCAATGGCTGTTGACTCATCCCTCCAGGTCTGCTTTTATGAGGAAATGAGTCTGGAGTCAAAGAAACCTAAGGTTTGCTGAAAGCCAAGAGTATCTGGGTCCCTATCCTCCTCAGACATGCAAGAAATCACCGTGGGTTCCTCACCAGGTACATGGACTTCACAAGATCAAACCTATCCTCCCAAAATCTAAAGGACGGAACGTGTCCAGAAAAGGGAACTATTGAACTATCAGGAAAGTTGGTTGGTGCAACTACCAGTTTCTATGGAGCAACCGAACTGGTAGTTGATGCTACTGTAAACTGTGTTCTGGCTTCTTTATGACTTTTACCTCTTAGGAAAACTAGGGGAGATTGACAACACCAGCAGACTGGGACATTCCTTTAAAAGAGTTGTATCTTTTGAAAAAAGAAGTGTTGATTCAGTAATTTTTTAAACAATCCAAATTACTTAATCTCACAAACAAGTAAAAATTGCAGAAAATCCGTCTTCAGTAACTGGGTTGCTTTCCCCTGGAATCCACTGCTGTTTGGGGTTAGCCACGACTCCCCCAGTTCCTGTCCCCCTTGTGATTGCCAAGCTCTCATTAGTTTTGGAGGACTAATACCATCTGTGTCTCAATGACATACTCCCACATGGTTTACTTAGTCAGCAGCTACCAAATTTGCCCTGCCTTCCAAGGCTGGGAGTAGGTGAGTGGATCTGAGATCAGACCACTGAGATCAGGCTGGTGTTTCTGAACCCAACAAAATGTGTGGGTAGGGTGTGTAAGTAAGAGATGCCTCACTTTGATTTCAGCATCAGTCACTGTGCTCATTTTTTTCTTGAAAATGTTCTAGTACAGGTGAGTAGTTTCATTCATGATACAGAATTTTTGGAAAAAATTTATCACCTCTTATAAAAGTTTTCACCTGTCTCACCTGACATCCTTGTTCTTTCCTCACTTCATCCCCCAGATACCAGAATGTGTAGGATCATTTAGATGAATCTTTACTTTTGTTGCAATAGCCATAGAGCATATTCACTATGAAGAAAAGCACTGTGTCATCTGCCTGTGTTTCTCCAAAATAGTTGAACCACAGTTCAACTTTTGAATGGCAACTTCTTTCTCAATAAACCCACTCTTGTGTGAGTTCACAGTCCTAGCTCCTCTGTGAGTGACAAAAATAAATGTTCACAGGTTTTATACCCAAACAAGCTCCAGGAGAATAAACCAAGCCTAGGAATGGATGTTACAGAACCAGGACTTCTAAGAGGTGATAATTTTAAGGATTGCTAATCAATCAGTGACTTTGTTGATCTCTTTCCTACTTCTAGTAGGAAAGTTTCAAATACTGGACCAAAGTTTTCTCGGTTTCAGCACTCCACAACCAATTCCCTGCAGCTGATGTGCTAACAGCCCTCTGGCAATCTGGGATCACCACTCCACGTGCTGGAGAAGGCATCTTTATAGACCTGCCTGTATTCCTACATGTGAACATGATGCCATTAGATGTGATTGTGGCAGGAAAAGGACTTTGGGTTACACTTGTTGCCCCAGTGTCCATTGCCTATTTCTTTCCCACAATTGGCTTGGTGGAAGCTTTTATAGTGGGTCTGGGCTATTGAAGATGCCTCTTTTTTGAGGGTTTTGAACAATATATGGCACCAAATGTGGACAAAGTTCACATGAACAATAGCATTGGGGTTTGCCAAGTCAGACATCTTTTTAATTGTCATTGCAAGCATATTTAAATAAAAATAATACAATCTCACACAAAAGGGACACAATGACACTTCTTTTGCCTCACGATGATCAGGATTATTTTTCTACTTGTCTGGATATGCTAATGAAATAATTTTGTCTTCTCTTTACCAATGTTGTTCTTGTTTTATCTGGAGGAAAACTATAGATAAGATTATCATTGTTTTGTAGAAACAGAGAACAAAAGGAATATCCTGGCCCCCCCAAAATTACGATTTAGTAATAAGACAGAAGCCATTGAAACAGTGGGTATGAGACAAAGCAAGCCCAAAGAAGTGAGTAAAGAAAATAGCTTGCTGAGATTGGGAAATACAAGGAGACTGTAATATTTGGTTTGATAAGCACTGCATAGCTCAGCCTAGGTATGTAAGGAGAAAATCCCTGTTGAATATCTACCTTTTAGTGTCAGTAGCAATTTGTACTTGTGTTGTCTTATAGTCCTGGGTGACACGACACTTCACAAATGTTAATTCTCACAGTCCTGTGATATTAGATAGATAGAGTTGAATTTTATTTACAGCTGAAGAAACCAAATTACAGAAAAAATGTGTGCAAGATCAGTGGCAAAGACTGCATCTCATTCCCACAAGCCCACACTTTCCATCCTCTGTCTCTATTTATCAGTAACCCTGGCCTGTATTTTTCTAGTAGAAAAGCATACAACATAACCACCCCCTTTCTTGTACTTGCACTGTTTAGATACCATTTCCCATGAGGTCCCATCACTCTTTTCCATCTATGATCCTCTTACTTACATGCATCATCTGGGAGTCAGTTCCCCCCCCAACAACACTCTTTCCAGTAGTCAAGCTGTCCCTCCACCCAAACCCTGGAACTTTCAAAGAGAAGTGTTAGTAAAACTGAGATTTTTTGAGCTTAGCAGAAACATGAACAGCTAAAAGGGAAGTTGCAATATGGAAGTTAATGCTATTTGGAAACAAGTTATGAATATCTCTAAAACCTGAGGTTTTTCTTTTCTATGAAGGGCAGAAACAGTTGTCTAAAGGCTCATGCTCTGTCATGTTAATATTTTAAAATTAGAGATGGTTGGAAATTTGGGCTGTCTCCTGCAATGCCTTATAAAGTCCAAAAACATACTGATTTTGCTTTAATTAAAATTATTCAGCACTGAAATTTTCCCACTGTCTCAACTAAGAAATTATTTCTTTGTTTCTTGCAATTGAAAAGCAACTGGTAAATGAAAGCAAGGTGTCATTTTTTCTCCTTAGAAGTTTGCACATTATGCAGTCATGAGCTGAAAATTTAAAAATCATCCCAGAATTATTGACTCTTTTTATTTAGAGGAGTTCATCGTCTCTGTAAACTTCCTAAAAGCACAGTATGGGTTAAGTATATAAACTAGTGTTCAGCTTGGAAACATATTTTTGAAATAGAAATCCTTTGCCTAATTTACTGTGTTTGCAAATTCCCAAAAGAATATGATAAGGCAAACCTGGATTCAAATCTGTCGTTCATCAAGTTAGTGACCAGCAGGAATGGCACTAATTTATACCTCAGATCCCTTTTCCCAACCTTTTGCTTGTGATGAATATCCTGCTAAGGTTAGGTCGATTTCTCTTCTTCCATCCTGTCTGTATCAAGCTTACCATAGCTTACACACTGTAATAAGATAAAACCAGCTTAGGTAAGTAAAGCTGTAATCTGACGAAAAGCTGGGCCTCAAGGCCTTTTTCTTAGATTTGGGTCATGATCATGGTCCCACTTACTACTGGCCCATCAAGCAAAAACTAATGATTGTAAAATTGCCATTAGTTACCAGGGTGGCCTCAGGCCATAAGATCTCAGCTAATTTTGAACTCTGCTGATAGATTCCTGAGCTTTGTGTCTAAAGATCAGCAGTTAGCTTTCTGTTAAAGGCAAACTTCACAGCAGAGCCACTGACAGAGTAGTATTAATTTATCCTTGTCATCCAATATGTAAAGCTTGGATGCCAATGAAGTATAAAGTTAAAAGGCAAACACAATAAAAAAATGACAAAAACCTGGTCCTTTGTACCAATTGCCATGTTGACTAGTTATGAAGAAACAAACTTAATTTCTACTCTGGAGTCCTTTAAGCATATTCTCCACATTTGACCCTACATATGGAGGGACACACAGACACACAACCGAACAAAGTAACAAAGTCTTTCCCTGGATCTAGCTGCTTTACTCAGTGGGAAAAAAAAAGGAAAAAAAAAGTAGAAAAGTGAGATCAATGCCAGTACCTTCACAAAGCCAGAAAACACATCTTGCCACTGTTTGAAAACGGAAGAGCATTCGGAGCACATGTAGATCAGCATATTGACATTTACTTAATAGACCTGGGATCATATAATACGATGATATAACAAATCCTGTTTTCTAGATGCAAGGAATTAGGGTTGTTATCACTGAAAATGTTGCTTTTCTTTTACGTCAGCTAGACATGTGATCTCCTCAGCTCTCTTTTCCCTCATCATTATAAAATTCAGTGGTCTCTTTCAAAAGGTCCACATTTGTACATGTTTTCACATGCAGAAATGCTCCTCCAGGCTAGTGTTCATTGCTCAGTGCCATGCTATGCAGAAAGACTCAGCTAATTTGAAATGAGTTAACTGGGTTAACCTCTGTGACCACAGCACCACTGTGGCTAAATTACAACCAGTAGCATCGACTTGCTGCAAGAGCATCACACATCTGTAACAGCTGTCATCTCCTTCTGTAGGCCTTGGAAGGGAATTTGGTGTCTCAGACAAAATTGGTTAAATTGATGATCCCTTTTCTTGAGTAACATGTTTCATTGTCTTTCCTCCACTAATTGCTCCTTCTCTCTCTTCCATTCTTTTTCTGTACTACAGTAATTCTTTGACATCACAATGAGGATCCAAGGACCCAAAAGCTGTATAAACAGACAATAAATAATTAAACAGGTCTTTTCCCAAAGGACAGAAGAGAGGAAAAGTGCTCTCAGACAAAACTCCTACTTTCTCTGCATTGTACTGCAGTTCCTACTCATAAAGAGGAAGCCCAAAGCGTGTCAGGTTCAGGACTGGGGTTCATCTCCTTTGATGGTTACTAGAAAAATCCATTTATCAATAAAATCCTTGTACTGGACTTAGGCATTTGGCAAGGAATAAGCCATGGTTCCTCAAGCATGGCTGACTAGCACCTTAACTAAAACTCTCTGTTAAAGCAATAATTTTTCAATGAGATGTCACAATGGTTTCTACAGCAGTATTCTACAACAATAAAGCAGAAACACAAATGTGCTAAGTATGCATTATAAGGGTTTTCTTATTTTATTTACTCCTTTATATTTTTGGTGCAATATTCTTAGGGATTGTATTTTTGCTGGGAAAAAACATGACAGATTATAAAAACATTTTTCATTGCAATAGTTTCTTCCTCCCTGTGACTTTTTTTTTCTCTTTACTTCTTTCACAATCTTTACCTGAAGAAAGAGAAACAGAAAAAATGACAAGCAAAATGGAAGGGAAGGAAAAATCCCCCAAAATAGCAATACTAATCTAAGGAAAATGTCTTTCATTTTTCATTTTATATTCCTTCAAATTTTGAAAAAGAAGATGGAAAAAAGAAATATAAAGTCTTTCCTTAAACTTTTTCCATTTTTTTAGACCCTTTTAATTTTTAAAAATCTGTAACAAAACATTTATAACACTCTGTTTGCATACAGAATATTAAACAGATATGTTTTTTTCTGAACATAATTCCAGTTCTTGATTTAAAAGCACATTTTTACTTGGGAATGAGTAGTGAGCTGTATAACTTCCCTGTTTCCATAAAGCTGCTTTTAAAATATTTGGGCGGAGACTTCAGGAAGTTCTAAGTACCATTTCCTGCTCCACTAATGATGGGTTGGCATAAGGTTCTTCAAAATAATTTTGGAAATGCATAAAACATATCACAGCTTCTTCATTTGCTTTACTGTAAAAGAGTTTCCAATATTTTATATGAATTTCTTCCAAGGAATTTCATGAAGTTCTAAGATAGAGATGCTACACAAACTCCTACACTGCTCTCTGCTTTGTGTAGGCAGAGGGTGCATTAAGTGAAAGTGGTGTGGGGCACACTGTGATGAGTTTGTACTGACAGCCTAACGCCTCTTGGAGTTTATCTAAAATGGAACGAGGAGGTGAGACCCTGAACTGTTTGGTGCCCACCCTTCGCTCTGCCTACACCCAGCACATGGCTTGCATTGTGCTCCCTGCACTCAGGAGCACAGGTGGGACAGACACAACTTCACATCCCTCTGCAGGCACAGCTGCAACAGGCGCTCTGGGGACCTGCTTGCGTGTTCAGCTAACATTGTTTGATTAAACGTGTTCTTCTTTTAATAGAATTTAAACAGTTCCTGAAAGCTTCACAGATACCTCATGAACACCATGTCAGACACTGCCTTGGTCAATTTATAGTTCTTTTAAGTGTTACCTTTGATCCTGTTTTCAAAACCAGCATTTACTGTGTCTTCACAGTTAGCAAATGATAGATTAGATGAAACACAATGATATTAATATATCAGGTTTGCAAGGGTGACAGTTATCCCCATTTATTCCTTGCAGTAAGTTCTACACAAAAATGCATTCTTTCCAAAAGACTTCAGTTTTTCTGCAGCTTTTTCAATTAAATTTACATCCCGGAATTTTGTAGTATGTTAAGACTGGTCACGTTGAAATCTATGAGAATTGTGAATGGAACCATGTGAAGTGTTCAAAGGGAGAAAGATACAGAAATGCAGTTAAGGTATTAAACAATTTAGTTTAAAAGTTGGTTTTTTTTGCATTTAATAATTTCACTTAGCTACATACCTGCATTACCCACATACACACAAAAATGTATATATTAAAGACAGATAGGGAAAAGGAAATATATATGGTATAAATATTGTATATCTTTGTTTAGAAGCTACCCTCATTTAGTGCTGCACCTTAACCATGCACCTTTACTATGCAAGCCGCAGGGGAAAGTAATTAAATTTAATAGCTGCTGCCCTCGTTTTGAAGTCGCCCTCAATATAAAGCTGCACAGGGAAGTAATTAAATTTAATAGAAGCTGTGGATTCTAAACAAAGATATATGGTATAAAGTCCATATAGTTCTTGGAAAGTTAATTTCCAGCAGTAGCAGGCCTGTCGCTTGAAATATTCATGGTTTAGTAATTGTTTGAATCAAATCTCCAGCTCCAAAGGAAGTTTCTCTGTATGTGAAATGATGGAACGATGAAGGATCTGAGCATGTACTTCGATACCACCATTACAAGAATAACAACAACAACAATAATAAAAGAATGACGAACAAAATAAGATTATAAAAGAAGCCCCCCAAAAGTCACACGTTAATATTCCACTCTCATTTTCATCAATCACTGAAGCAATACCCCCTAGATCAGTGCATTAACTTGTTTATCTTTTACAATGAGGAAAAAACTTCATAGCTTCATCATTCATTCCAGAGTGAGGGGAGAAAAAACAAAAGGCAGCCACCGAAATTTGCATGGTGCTCAATTATACATTAGTGAACATCACTTGGCAATCTGTTCATATCAATTTAATTGGATTTTAATACTGCCTCTGATCTTGTTTTCTAATTAACAGCAGTGCCTGGCAATAAAGCAGAACCATGCACCCAGCAACACCTTTGATCTCAACCATATGGAGCTCCTCCGTGCTCTTGAAAAATTTTTTTTTTCCTTGCCTCCAATGCAGGCCGAGAGAAACTGGGGCCCCCAGATGGCCAAATACCACTCATGAGTGCGACTTCATTGATTATTTTCCTTCCTGATTGATCCTGATTGAAAATAAATAAAACATGCACATGGAACTGGATGCAAATTGGTGTCACAAGCTTTTGGTTATGTTGATGGTTTTCTCTGCTTCTGCTTTAGATGACAAGTACATAAGTAAACATTAATTGACTCAATGGTCTGTATTTAGGAGCATAACTTTATCACAAGGACCTTTTGTTTGGTGTGTAGTTACTGTCCCAACACAGCCACTTTTAAGACTGGGATTCAAGGAAGTTAACCATTATCTTTCTGATAATATCATCATAGACAAACTATTTAGGCATGAGTTCAGCTTACCAGTTGGATTAACATCTACTTTTTGTTGATTTGTTCTTGACAGCTGATTTTTTTTTCCTTCTTTCTTTTTTCAGGACCTCTAGGTAAAAGGCTCTAATCTTTGTTTTCTGCACAGGTGTGACTTCAGGTACAGTATGTTCAAAGAGAACAAATGTTGGCATGTCACTTTGCACATGTTCTCCACACAGATCTTGCAATACTTCTCTGAGATACAAGGAACTGACTTGGTAGATTTCTTCCTTGGGCTCCATGTATAAAAAAAATGTTCTAGAATGTTAATTTATGAAGTGGACTTTTATAAAAATATTTAAAATTATGTGAAAATTTAATAAATAAACATATATTACTTGGTTTTGCAAAGAAGAGAGCAACTAGAGGGAAAAATTTGTCTTCTTGTAATTTAAGTATTACATAATGATGGCACAAAAGAACAACTTTGATTTCTGGCTTTGGGATAAATACAGAGACAAGTCATGCTTTTCTTCCTTCTCCTTTCACTTTCTGTTCTGAACATGCCATCTTAGCCTGTGCTTTGATTTGGATATGACCCATAAGCAAGGTCAGGTCACTCTTCTCTTGAAGAAAAGATTTCTGGCAAACACCCTGATGTGTTTCTGCAGAAGCAGGTGCTGCTGACTCTGCAGGTGACACCTTTCCCTTTGTGTTAACAGAGACCCACCATAATGGTCAAGACACTGGCTCCAGGGCAGTGGCTTTTCATCCGAGGTGCAATACCCTGACCATTTGTGTTCAGTATGGAGCTAGCAGAGCTCTCCAGCCTCGCTTGTAAACCATGTGCTATTTATACAGTGTGTGAGCATTACACAGTGCCATCTCCTCTGGTTTCAGCTGGATGCTTTCCTTTGCATGGCTCAGAGCTATCATGCAGCACTGTTTGTGTGGTAATAACCACTGCTGCACACTGACACGAACCGGTGGAACTGCATCGCATCTCCTCAGCTGCAGAGAGCATATTAATTCTTTTGGTTTTGTTGAAGTAGTTTATATTTTCTGTCTCAAATTCAACATACATCTGATTAAATGCCTTTACTTTTCAACTTTCACAATTTAATCAAAAACACTTGGTGCATGGTTTCCATGTCTGTGGGGGTATGGCAATATGTACTAGCCCAAGGTCAGAGCCAGCTATCGAGTGAGTAAAACAGCCTGATAGTTGGGATAGAGACAACGAATCCAGGAACACACCTACATTCCACATGATCCATTTTCCACATACGCTGCCTTTCACTTCTTCAAGTGGAAATTTCTGAGGGGAGAAATCACCCTGTCTGCTCTGAAAACAACTTTCCTTTACTGCATGAATAAAAGGAAATATGGAGACTGGGTTCCAGAGACATGCTGGAAAGGTCCCCCAGTGTGATTGTGGTGAGCAGATTTTCAGGCAGATGAGAGGACTTTACAGTTCAGAGTGTCTGTCCTACTGGACTGATTGTTTAAAGAGGGCTTATACTTATACCAAACATGAGTTCAGTTTGGATGGATCTTTTTCTTCATTTGCTCTCCAGAATTTCAAGCTACAAATATTTTCATTTTATAATGGAAATAAAAAAAAAATAAAGGAATGGAGGAAATTAATGACTCAAAAGAAGATAGAAGTTGCATTTTTATTCTGTTTCTGATTTGCTGATAAATTAACATAGTTCTAGCTTTTATGGAGTGCAGTGACATACACTGATGAGGGAGCAGAGCTGATAAATTTGAGGGTTTCCTGTTGCACCCTGCTAGTAAACTGCTGCTGATTGGATGTGTTTCACCAAGATTACTGCTGTGGTCTTTTTGAGTACTGGGACTTAGAGACATTGTCAACATTAGTATGCTGGGACAGCATTTTGATCTTTGTTGCTGATTTCCTTGCTCTGATAACATGCTAGCTGCAGTCTTGTTTGCTTCCTGAACTGCCTGCTCCCAGTTTGGATGAAAACTTATTTGTGCTGCTGTTGTTATTTTTTTCTTTCTTTTTAAAAAAATCTTTAAGTTGTATATTCAACTCATTTTTCTGACTAACCACTCTACTGCTGGCACTTTATCTTTGGAAATTAGAAAAGGGTTCAGGCGTGCCCCACCACATCCTTTATTTAAAATAAAGGGTGCTTTGCTAACTTAAGGGTTGAGGGACTAGGCCTTGTTAAGAGAGCACAGTTTGAAGCTTTTATGTTTAACAACCACCCCACACCTCTACTATGAAGGCTTTTGTAAATGAAGTGGATAGAAATTTGTGATCATGCTTGTAAACATGTTTGAAATGAAAACATATAAAAGGTTTGAAACATGGATACAGGTATACATTATAGTTTGGATCTCTACCATGAAGAGCAACTCTGACCATATTCTCAGATCCTACAATACAGAAGAGATTGCTCAGTGAGAAGAGGTGGATAGAATTGTCCTGTAGAAACTTCTTTTCCCCCTTTTTTTTTTTTTACTTTTTTTTCTTAGAGACAAATTGAAGCAGGGATGTGCCTGCATGTGATTCTTCTTAAAGATGAGCTGTCGGAAATGTGGATTCCTGAACATAAGAGGATTTGGGCTAGGGATGGTTGGGGCCTGCTGCCCAGCACAGCACTCCAGTCCAGGAGGACTCTTGCTATCCAGAAATGGACAAGAGATCATCCAAACCAGCAATGAGATTTCTCCACATGCATGAGACATAATCAGGAGATGAATACAAGTTGGATACTGGCTACTTTTATGCTCATGGCTTTAGGAAGACACCATCTTCACACTGTTGTGACTGTTTCCTTGTGGCTCATTATTCAGGTTTGCAAAGCTGAGTCTTCTCCCCAAATAAATGTGTCTGTGCTTTCCACCCTACACTTGTTTGGAAATGTTGCCTATTGCTGAGTGCATGGGATAAGTAATTTAGTTTCTTCATATCTCTGTGTATGTGTTCTTATGAGTATCAGATATATTTTTAATATGATTCCTAAAAAAATGAACATAAGCCTCTTTTTTCTGTTATAAAACAATACTCCAATACTCGGTAGGACTATCACAATTGCACTACATAACAGGAGGAGGTTATTCAGCTGCTTTATTGACTTAAACTTTTCCTGATGTTACTGCTTCTTATATTTAATGTTAGACACACAGATGTGTCTAGGATGGCAAGAGTAAGCCACATAGCTGAGTCTTACAGCACCAGAAATAGTCTAATTTCTGTCTTTTCCCATTCTCAAAATATGAACATTCTAGTTATTTGTGCTCAGACCAAAATGATGAATTTGCACAGCAACCACTGCTGACCAGTAATATTTGATATATTTCTTCTTTGTTCTTTAAATTTTTAAATACTGTTTCCGGCATTTATTCTGAGCTGATTCTTAAAGCATATGGTGTTTTGTGATGTTTCTTTATATTATATGAGTTTTATTTTGCCCTTTTCCTTTTGTCTGGTGCAAATGTAATGATTTGCTTATTATTATTTCACACATTCATTTAATTTGCTCTATTGTTCAAGGGAAAAATTAATGACTGATGGGTGGTTTCTTCCCCAAAGTCTTTTTCCCCTCTTGAATTTAAGCATGAAAGGCTTCCCCGGCAGTGAAACTCAAACATACATGGAGATGATGACATGGTATCCCGTGAATGTACCATTGTGAAATGGGCTATATTCTCCTTCAAGGACCTGTCATCACACTCATGCCACTTGTAAAGAACAGCAGCTCTGGCAGCTGGCATTAAGCAGATGGGTTACTCTCTGCATTTGTGCCTTATTTGGCTGATTCTGGCTCATGGGTAACACTGAGTTTTCAAAGTCCTCTTCTTGCCTGTTGATAATTGAGGAAGACTCATGCAGTATTTACAAAATTAAGAGAACCAGCACCTTTAAAGTGTACTGCCCTATATCCTCAACTTCATACTTACTAGATAAGGTGACCCTGGAGGCTACACAAAAGATTGAATTGCTAAATGTTGTTGATTCTGCTATGTTAAGAAGGTTATCTGTATGGTGAGTTACAGCCTTATCTGATAAAAAGATACAGTTAAGGGATCTGTAACTATGACAAACATACCAAATTAGTGCAATGGCTTTGAGACTCTATCCTCAGCTACTGAAAGTCCTCGAATATAATTACCTTCAATCTGGTTGCCTTGTCTCAGACTTTTAGGTTAGTGCTTTAGCTCTACCATTCATGGCAGAGAATTCCTCTCCCACCTTCCTGCTGCTGTCCTCAGTTTGCAGTCAGTAGGATTTCTGGGCCTGACAGATTCCCATGTGTCTTTGCAATTCTCACTCCTCCCTTCTTTTTTTTTTTATTTAAACTTGTATAACTTCATCAGAATAATGCCTTCACAACCCAGTAAATGTGAAGTTGTGAGTTTTCTCTCTCTCCCAGACACTGTATGCCGGCTTTAATATTTCAGAGATGTTTTTTGTTCTCTTTTCTCTGTGAAGGAGACTACAACATGGGTAAGACTCAGTCTCTCAAAGAAACTTCCACTCCGAGAGAGGAACTGAGCTTGTTTAGCTCCAAGTAGGGTGGTATGGGCAGCTTCTGCAATGATAGATGAGAAGGCTCCTTGTCTGGCAAACAGGGAATGAACCACTTCCACCTCGTGGTGTCATGTTCTTTCCAGGACATGATGCTACTAGCCAGGCTTGGTAATACAGGTGTGTAGAATGACACACATACCCTGGAGACAGGATTCATGTTCTTCTAAGACTAGATGCAAGTCTTTTGTGTTTCTTCAGTTTTGTCTTATGATTTATTACTTCTGTTCATCAATTGAGCCATTTGCCAAGGGGAAAATCATAATTCTGCAGAATTTCCTCCTTCCAGCCAGGAAACATACAGCTGAGCACACAGGGCTTCTTCAAAATGGTGTGCTTTGTTATCCTGTTCTGCTTCTTTTACTTTCCTTTAATCCCCAAAGGAGACGCAGTATTCCATATGTGTCAGCAAATCCCCTGGACTTTCAGATGTTTCCTCAGGGGAACTGTTTTCCAGCTTAATGCAGTAAAACCGGACAAAAACTCTTGGCTTTCCCTTATGCTCTTTTTCCCAAAATTAGACAAGCTTTTCTGCAGGTGGAAGTGGTTGCCTCTCAGCTGCTGCATGTGCAAAACGACTCAGATAGGGAGCACCAATTTTTCCATTTCCCATTTCCTGCTCAGCTCAGATTTTGACCTCTTGTCTCAGTTTGTGCCATTACTTCCTTGCTACTTTTTTTTCTTACTGACAGAGCAAACCAGCCATGACCCATTAGGCTGACCAAACCCAAAAGTTTTTGTGACAGTATTGTGATTCTAGAAGGAAAATATCTAGAATGTATCTATTGCATATCTATTATATGTTCATTATATGCATCTACTGTTACTTAACTGCCAAGCCTTATAGCAGCTCACAGAATCACAGACTAATCTGAGTGGAAAGGGACCCAGAAAGATCATCAAGTCCAACTCTTAAGTGAATTGCCCATACAGGCACCAAGCCTGCAGCCTTGGTGTTGTTAACACCAGGCTCTGACCAACTGAGCTCATCTCAGGGGACAGCTCTTCATGTTTGCAGCACACACAACTACTGGAGTGACATTCTGAGTTGATGGGTTAAGATTTCAGTGCTGTGTATACAGTGAAATGGAAGCTAATTTGCCTGTATAATTCCTATACATCACCCCTGGTTGGTAAAGAATAGAGGTCGTGTGAATATCTTTTAACTTAAAATATGATAATGCACCATTTAGCTTCCTCTGCTGCCCAATGAAAGATGGGTCAAAATTTTGTCTGAATGCTCAGACATGTGGTGTTGAAAGGCAGGATACAAAAAAGTACAAATACAAGCATGTACTAAAATGATATGTCTATAAGAAGCAAAAGCTTTTTAAAAATTGGATTACTCCTGTAATACAGTGGCTGCGGTTATGCTATAATTAGAACATAATTACATTTTCTTTATACTTTCTTTCTGGTTACTTGTAATTAACATTAATGCATATAAGGAAGTAAACTACATATCTGAATTGCTTATTAGTACCCTTTTAGGACTGGAGCCTACAAACATGTATGGAAGTTTACTCACCAAATATTTTCGTTGGCTGTCACTGAATGACTCATGTGACTAATGCTATGAATGGATATTTGCAGGCAGCAACCCTTAGATTCTAACTAAAATTAACATGAAGTTAACTGCACTAATCACTTTGGATTTACCTGCTGAAATTACCCTGAAGTTATACTTTGATTTTTAAAAAATTTTATTTATGGTAGGCATGAAAATAATGGGTTCTGCTAAAGTGTTAGTGCTCCAACTATGTGGAAAACAGTAACCACAATGCAAGTAAAGTGGAATTCCAACTAGTTCAAACTGTGCCATAGAGTAGGTCGAGAATTTTTTTTGGTAGATACATTTGTTTGTAACTAAAATTTGGCCCAGAACTTCCTAGTTCCAGAAGCTAACTATTTTTAAAATAGCTACTAGCAGTAGCAAGAGCTGTGCATCCTCCATACAAGGCAAGATGCAACATTTTCAACCTTTCTGTAGGAAGTGGTAGGTAGCAGGGCCCCTTTCTATGCTGACATTCCTAAAGGGAATGTAAGTAGATGAGCATATTTGTAATAAGATGTCTCACACAGATAGCTAGAGCTCAGGAGGGGAAAAAAAATACTGGTCTCTAAAAACAAGACAACTTTTTTCCTTTCCCTTAGAATCTTAAATGTTATTGTACAGAGAAAGAAGAGGGCTTAATCTCGCATGACACATGGAGAAGGAGGAAGTTTGTGTATAAGAATGTATCATCTGAGTTAAAAAAATTCATATCCAAATGCCATCCATTTCCAGCCTTTCTGCTTGTCTCCAATATATACATAACTTCATGATGAATGAATATCAGAAATAGGGTTTTATAGATCAGATGCTTGATAGAGTGCAGTGCTTCTGAGAGTCTATTGTGGCAATGACCATTGAATTAAAGAGAATTTACATGACCAACCATTAGAATCGATCCAGTCTGTATTATAGATAGTCCCTAAATACATATCAATGTGACAAATGGAAATAGCTGGACTGTGCAGGCCAATAAGTTGTGATTCAAGTAGAACACACTTATTGACACATAGACTGCTCAAAATGAACCTTTATTTAATGAACTAGAACTGGGATTTTTGATGCTGTTAGAAATACTATATCCTGCTAATTAGAGATCCCATTAGGTAACTTGAAAAAATATTTTGTAGGCAGAAAAGGCTTCTTAATGAGTAAAGTCCTGTCGCACATATGGCCAGTACTGTGGTTGTATACATTGAATGGTCAGGCAGAAGTGAAGCTAAAGGAAGCCTTTACAGCCATTTCTTCCTTACAGCATGAGGATTTATCAGCTGTGACATTTATTGTGTCTTTGTTCCCCTTGTGGAAACACATTGAGCATAGAGGGCATCAGTAACACAGAAGTACCATGTGAAATTTCTGGTGTAAGTAAGAGATAATCAGCATCCCAGGAGGCTCCTGAGTTTTGCCTCCCAGTCTTCTCAGGGGAATTCCCTTTTTATTTTAAGGGTAGAGGGTGAGGAGGGCAGGGGGATATTACGAACTACAGCAGTCTTATTTGGTGGACTGTGCAGAGGAATGGAGATTTTGGCACTGGTTATACACACTAAATCAGGGTGCACTAGATGTCAAGAGTCCTCTGCTCTCTTAATGTTATTTTTATCTCAAGGCATTTATCACACAGATGTTATACTACCAGAAGATACTGATTATTGATATTGACTACAAGTAATGTTATCTGTTATCAGTGACACAGAAATTTACACTAGATATGGTGGTAACTTCTTGGGTCCAGTGGGAGATATTTAGTCACTTAAATCTTGGTACATTTTAGCATTTCAGATGCCTTGGGTATCTAAGGCACCTTCCTGGGACTAGCAGGACCTTCATGAGACCTTTTCCTTTTCGAATGGCAGCTGCAAGTCAGCAGGGAAACTCTCAGCCATTTTAGCTGCTTTTTAGGCACCAGTCTTTAGCAATGAATCCCATCTTACATTTTGGGTTCTCCTACTGCTGTCCACAGCCCTGAGGGGGTGGCAGGAATTGTTAAAGTGACTTCCAAAGTACTTTTAATGTGAAGGAACAGCTGACTCCCTTTCTTTCCCAGCAGTTGCTCAGTAATTACAGTCAATGCTCTTCATTCCTTGGCACTGAAGGAACCGAGGAGTTTCCTGCAATGGTTCAAATAGATCTGCTCAGTGACTACCCCAAGTATTTGTCTCTGCATGAGAAGGAGAAGGTTGCAGTCAGGGGTTAAACCAAGACAGGTGAACCTACAGGAAGGGTGAAATTTGAGGATCTCATTCTCCATTATGCCATCATCATTTTTACAACTACAAAGGAAATATCAAACGGTGAATTCCCATGAATCTAGTAACATTTTGTCTCCAACATGCAGAGGTGCAGAGCAAGATAGAAAGTCCCAAAGTCTGAATTTAGCTTGCTTGATTTGTCTCAGTTTTAATTCCCTAACACAAGCTATGTTTCATTTGGTGAAAAGAGATCTCATGTTTAAAAGTACATTTGAAATTCAAAAATTTATAATTTTTAAAGACAGAAAACAAAGAGTATTTGTTGGTAGTATTTTTTGTTTGTCCAAGCTTTCTATCATAACTGAATAGACAGGGTACTTCCTCTTCTTTCCTAAAACAAATAGGCTTTAACATGCGATTCTTCCTGCAAAGAGTTAATTGAAGCAAATAAAGTTCTTACATTGTTAATAATCCTCCCAATTTGATCTTGTTCTTTTTCCCCCTCAAGCAGTAAGAGGATAAGTGCGAGTGATAGCCAGATTTATAAATTATTTCTCGCAAGCTGAATGCTTTAAAAGGGAATATAAAAATCTGCTATGTGTCAGGCGATCCATGGAGGCATTAGCAAGCGTGGCTGATTCTCAGTCCCCTGAAAGCAGGAGTGATAATTTGTAAATCTAGGAACTGTACGTGGAGAATGGTAATTTGTCATTAGTAAGATTAACATGATCAAGGGAATAGAATAGATTATTTACATATAAAATACTGAAGATCATTGATGCAGCAGTGATGAATAAATACATTTTGATAAAATTGAGTCAATATTTTTGGGAATCAATACAAAAGTTTTAGCTGTCATATAACATTGAAGCTTATGTTTTCTGTTGTATAAAATGTACTGTCTATTTGAGAATGGTTACACAGATTAAGTTTTTTGCCTGGGCTTCTTTGTTTAATCTACCTGTAGAACAATCCTTTTGAAATACTGTGCATTTAGCCACCGATTAATTTTCTTACTTCTTTTAGAATGAAATACCACTTAAAATGTAGAATAGCCATACACTCAAACACTATTTAAAGGGACATGACATTTTTATTATTGCAGTTCATATTCCAGTTAATTTTTTTTTGTTCAAATAGATTTTCCTTCTTGCAGAGAGAAAATATCACAAATAATTTAATACATTTTGATCATATTTTCAATGCAGAGTGAAATACAGTTGCTGACATGGTTCATTTACTTACACAAACTGTTCTTGTGCTCACACTGTTGCTCAAAAATTCAACACTATGAGGTGAAAAAAAATTGTATGAAGATAGGAAGCCATTATCCTGACCACTAAGTAACAGGGAATGAGATATCAATTGGCAAGTTGTTAGCTCTGATTTTCAAATACACCATTTGCAATGACTTGTAACTACCTACAATAAGTGGATATAACCTCTTTTTTTTTTTTTTAATTTTCTGAAAGCTTCAGCAAACTAAACTATCACAGTGTTTAAAGAATTTAAAGCAAATTACTTAAGGAATATTGCTCAAAGCAAGTGCTATGCAAGGCAGTAAGTGACTTTTGTGGGTGACTGAGCACTGAAGCAAAGCTATGAGGTTTGCTAATGTAGACACTGTTTATTTGCAGGAAGATTCCTTTGCCACAGATGTTCTCAACAAAACCAGTTCTTGATCTTGCCGATGTGAATATGTGCAATGCTACACGTGTGTAGATACCAGGGAGTTCAGTGGGATTGCTCATGTGCATAAAATTACTTCTGTGCCTGCATGTACAAGGCTCAGGGCATTGGAGAGATTTAATCATTAAAAGGTGAAACAGAGGCATTTTTGTTATACTTTGTTATACTGTGAAAAATCACAAGTCAGTCTTAGTTACAGAATTACTTTTCTCACAGAACACGATATTCAACAAAATAAAACAAACCAGAAGACAACATTGTTTTATGGCAATATAAGCTTTGAACATTCTCTGCCGTAGGTTGCTCAGACTTCCATTGACATCATGAGAGGGCTGTGTTTAGATGAATAATTTTTTTGGCAAGGGCAAACAAATGAATAAATGCTCAAGGGAGAGAGCCAAGCTAAAAGAGGAGGAGGCCAGAAATTCAGGACTCATACATGTAAGGTTACTATGACTTTACATACAACCACAGTAGTTCATTCAGTTACATGGTTTTGCTTGTAATTAGAACAACCAATCTGCAAATGCAATCTTGCAATAAATACTCATTTGCTAACCCAAGTGGCTCAGAGGGCTCAAAATAGCTCCTTTTGCATGAATACAGAGAAATAAATTGAAAGGAAATGGATGGATGGATGGATGGATGGATGGATGGATGGATGGATGGATGGATGGATGGATGGATGGATAGGAAAACATAAATAATACCAAGTGCCTGAACAACCACCCCATAGAACACAGCTTAGTTGAGAAGTATGAAAGAAAAAGAGGTAATTTTCTATTATAAACCTTCAGTTGGGGAGGCTTGACCATATGGAGATTTCTTCTGTCCTTGTCCAAAATGAACCCTAAAGTCTTCAGTGGTCAGATTAATAAGTGACTCCATAAAGATTTCAGATACATCTGAGCTTCAGATTTATGATTTAGAATAATTTTGAATTGTTAAGGCTGCATATTTCCTTAATAGGAAAAATGAATGGATTTATGGTCCTGTTATTTCCTCCCCATTTTGAAACCCAGATGAAGGCTGGAATTTTCAGAGAAAATTTTCAGAGAAAACAATAGTCTGTATTTTCTGCCCCTAAGCTTAGGCATTTATCCAGGGACAAAATTTAGAAGCACTGTTACCCCAAATTAACCATATAATCAACACAGAAAATGAGATCTCTCCATTAATTGTTTATACAATTAATCATAGGGCAACTGTTTGTACCAATTACGTACCTTGTACAGGGACCTAATGTTACTTGGATTAAATTTGAGCTTTAAGTGCCTTAAAATACACAAGCATGATTTTCACCCTGAAATTATTGTCCTATAAAATTACTAACAAGATCTATTGCAGTGTAGTTTACAGAGATAAGGATCTGTAGATACCCTTCAAGCTAAACACCTCACATGAATAATTAATTTTCTAAACTAAAGAGTTAGTTTAATAGGATATTTATTGTGTGCTAAGATTATTAAAACAATATTTTGGGGAGGAGCTTAATAACTGTACAAGAATGATAGTATGAGACACAAAAGATACTTGTGTCTTCTTGCTAAACAAGTAAATATTAGTAATCATTTGATACATTCTTCAAAGCTTTACTTTATATTATTTGAGTTTTTACAGTGGAGAAGCAAAGGACTTAAAATAGTGTACTTTTCACTTTAGCCAATCTTGTTACTTAAAATTAGGCCATAATGCATAACAGTTGGATGCCCTCCATGCCTCCATGCCCTCCTAACTGCAATAGGATTTCATAGATAGATAGAATAAGAATTTCAACATAAAAATTCGAGACAAAAGAGAAAAATGCTAATTTCAAATATGAGTTTTGGGCACTAAAACTCTATACAAGAGAAGTGATGGCAGCAACTGTTTCTTGAGTAGCTCCATGGATTGTTATAGGCAACCATTTTCATGAATCACTTCAAAAAACAGTTTTAAAATATATCAATACAGAAGCCTATAAAATATTTCTCAATCAGATTGACAATGGTTTTGTATCTGATGGTTAAAAAGTTCACTGTTACTTTGATATTATTGGAGTAGTGGGTCCTAGGAGGCTTAGCCTGAACTTTCTGGAATTGTCACTTCCAGACTTTCACGTGTACAACCTTTACCCAAACAAGGAATGCAAAGTTGTTAAAATTCTAGAAAATTATTTGAAAACTATTCCACTTTGCCTCTGTTAGCTGGGATGGAAAGAAAGAGGGAGCTCAGCACCATGTAGGACACACTGCAAATGTACTCGGTACAAAGCTACACTAGTCTACCATGTCTTTTTGAAAACTGAGCCTGAGGCTCTGGCAAATCCCATGGTGAGCGCTAACCGTGGTGCTCTGCATTCTTGAGAGATGTAAATACTCTCTCTGCAGCAAGGCACATCTACTCCCTTCCCTTTGCTGTGCTTCCAGGACTCCTGGCTTTCCCTGTAGGCCCTCTGCTAGGACCCATAGAGCCCTCACTGCACAGTTATGCAAACATGGACTTTATGAGTCTGAAGAACACCTCAGGAAGTGCATTTGGCACACAGTGGATCATATGAAATCTACCTCTGGCTTTAGAGGAAGATGGAAGTTTTCTTTCTGTTTTGTATTTAAACAGACTCAAAATCTCAAATCAAAACACTGTTGGACCTACTGAGTTCCACCTGGCTCATGTCAAATCCATGTAATACCCCAAGTTTTATATGGTTTTGGAAAAAAACCCATAAATCGAATCAGAATGACTTGAAAGGCTGAACTTCAGTGAACTTTAGGACAAACTGGAGCTAAGCTACAAGCTTCTATGAAATCTGAAACCAAGCAGATTTTGCCTGGCTTGAGGTTCATGAATTTTGAAAAGACCTATAGCATTGCCAGTATTTATCATGAAACTTGCCCTAACTGGTGTTTTCATTAAGGTCGCTCTTCCTGAAATGAAGTGACCATGTGAAAATATAATCTTTCATTTAAAAGAGAAGTTTTCTATCTCTGTGGTTGTGGCAAGAATCTTGAATGTGTTCCCAAGTGCACTAACAGTTCAAAACCAAAGGTGACTCCAGAGACTCCAGCATGCACGGTATGATTTTAAACTCACAGTTTTAGGATCATAGCTAATAGTTTTTGAGAATTAAATCTAGCCCACTATCTGTAACTACATTCTATCCAGAGGACATTAAGGGTTTTTATTCCTTCTCTTATTGTTATGGTGCTTTAGAAGACAACTTCAAAGCATTTAGGTATTGGCAAGTTTGGCTCCAGATCTGACAGCTGTGGCAATGCCTCTCTGCTGAAACCCTCCATCCCTGTGTACCTGGGTTTTGTGTAGCCAGTGAGACAAAATCCAGAGAGATGCTTAAGTTCTAACTCAGCCCCATGTTTAGTAACTTAATTCCTTCCAACCCCCAAGTTTATTTTAACAGCATTATTTTCCTTTGAAGGCTGTAGGTAATTCACTCCTCTTTAACAATGTACAGATGGTTTCTGGAAAAGCCCCTTTGTTCCTTCAAATAAATAATACAAAAAGGCTTACTGATTATGCCCACGTAGGGCACTGTGTTGTGCTTTTCATTTATTGGTTGATTCTGCCATTTATTTTGGCTTGTGCTTCTTTTGGATGCATTAAAGACTTTTCTTCCTCATGCTCAGAGAAAGAGTTTGTTTGATGTCAAAGCCGGGGAATTTCCTTGGTATCAGAGAGTCTTACAATTTTATATTAAATACATTTCATGGACCAAAAGTCCACCTAAATGGACCACACATTTTTCCTGAATTTAGCTCAAAGACATCATAAATTCTTCTGAAAATTCAATCTCATAGTAAATGTTTAAGACAAGAAAACGATAGTCACCAATACAGAATATTTTTGTACCCCATTAATATAAAAATTTTTTGGTTGGATATTCTAGTCATGTTTTTGTTATTTATTTTGGGAGAAAGGATAATGCTTTAGCTGGGAATTAGCTTCCTTTTCTGAACTAAGCTAGTCATCAGAAAGGCTAACAGAACTAAAGGCCCAGTAACCCTATGTTTTGTTGTAAAATTGCAGTCCAATTTATTTAGGAACTGTGAAGCTCTGATAGGATTATGGAACAAGATCTCCTTGTGCTAACAAAGGCGGCAAAGTTACAGTTTCAGATGTGGTATTTGCTAAAGGTAATAGCTACTCTTTTTAATTTCATATTGTATAAAATTTTATATTTTCTCGAGGCTTATTTTAGGACCTTAATAGGACTCTTTATCCTGCAGTTCAGATGTAAAAATATCAGGTGTGTTTGCCATGTAGCAATGACACTATAGATGTCCAGCAAAGGTACACTTTGGTTAACAATCATGTGAAACTGATGCTTCAACTGGCAACTACTTTGTGAAGAAACCCCTCAAAGCCTAAAGCATGCAAATAAAATCTTGTAAATATATAAATAAGTAATATGAAGCTTTTTCAGATAAAATATAATTTCTCCTTCCATTTTTTCCTGCTATATGACTATAGCTGGAAGTAGTTGGGCAGTCAGGCTGGAAATATGGATTTCAAATTACTATGGTTTATAAACAGTGACTTAGAGGGCAGTGATACACATTAATTTTCAGAGAAGCATTTCAAGTTCCATTAGTTTCAGTGAGAAATGTAGATAATCTGCACTTTGGAAAATCAGGTCAATACAGTATCGTAAAGACTACTTTGCACATAACACATCTTTATGTATTCAGAATCTTCATAATACCACAAGTTCTTCATCAGAAATGGCAAGAGTGATCTTTTCTCTAAGTATTTACTTTCTTTCTATTTAATGTCCCTGAAAAAGCCTCAGGATGTAAAACATACAAAGAAATAAATGTCTGCGTGGCATACACAGTTAAAATTGATCTCTTTATCTCTGTAAATGAGATATGGGGAGTAATATAAGAAAGACCAGGCAAAGGATTAAATTACAAACCTTTTCATAGTCAAATATTTAATCATAAAGCATGATATAGACTTAAATGAAAACAAATTTTGCAAGGGTGATTGGGTATATGCTTTAGGTAATGTTCCTATACTTTTTTTCCTCCAGAATACAACATATTAGGTTGAAATACTGTATCATGTGCAGATTAAAGACAAATTACATATAGATGAGGTTACATTTAATTACCTGAAATAGCTTTGTCTGCTGAGTGAAAACCACAGTTTTCATCAACACCATATTAATTATTGCTGCCGAAAGCTGTAATTGACTACTGTGTTTTTCGGCTCATGAGTCAATGGTGACTAAATGTTTACTTTACTGCTCCTAATTGCCTAAAATGCAGCACTTGTTTTTCCTTGGAAAATCTGTGGTCTAAGTTCTGCTCTTGTTTTCATGCATATAACCCCACAATCATTTACATGTATAGCTGAAAGCACAGTTGGCTTCAAAATTTCTGGCAAAAATGGTTAAGTGAGGGGCTGTAATTCTCTTAGCATCCAATACAGAGAAAAAGGAAATGCTGTGCCAATACTGTCCCACTTCTGGCTTCATTCTTCCATATGGCCTGTAGAAGACCTGAACTTGCATTAGGAATAGGGTGTCTACAGACTTCATTTGACCTTGTGTCAGCTGAATTCAAGATCCCTGTAGTGAAGGCACAAGCTCATCTTCTCAGTTATATCAAGCATGTAAGGGAATATGGTATACACGAAGATGTTTGGGATTACCATCAGGGTTTTCTGCCACAGGAGTTTCTTTGGAGACACAGAAACAGTAAAAAAGGACCAGACATAAAATCTGATGCTACAAACTCACAGGAATTAGACTCTTTTCCACTTTTACAGATCTCTCACAAGACCAAGCAGGAGCAGTGTGGTTCCCAGGAGAAGGTGTACAGAAGTAAGAGGCATTTCTGCTACGGGAAATTTTGAGAAATTGTGGAATGACTAGCCTTGAAATTGCATAATCGCTCCATTCAGAATCACACCTCATCTTGTGAGAGGATAGAA
This sequence comes from Polioptila caerulea, assembly GCA_013397295.1. NCBI lineage: Eukaryota > Metazoa > Chordata > Aves > Passeriformes > Certhiidae > Polioptila > Polioptila caerulea. Next base: position 43,094 of record VYXF01011206.1, read on the forward strand.
ATAATGCAGGCGATGGAGAAGAAAATAAGAGGAAAGAAGTGGCCAACGTACTATGGAAAATCAAAGATTAGCTGTAGGGTAACGGAAGAGAAGTAATTATCTTTTTCAAAAAAAGAGAAAAAAAATAGGTGGGGAGAAAAAAGAAAGGAGAGAGTAGTTCCAACAGCCTGGAGATCACTGCTCCTCTCCCTCCATTCTGTCTGTTACTGACAGTGACTACTGTCTGATAGGAAATGCTGTTCTGTAGGAATGCCACCATCAGAGTCCAGGTTGCTCTCAGCTTCACATGATTTGTAGAAACAATGCTTTCAGAAGCTTTGGCATCTCTGTCAAGAGAATGACAACTAATTATTCTTTTATATTATTACATTTCACAAGCCTTCACAAAAAAGCTGGTAGGATTCTTTACACTTCTGGAATAAGCATTTTGAGTTTGGAGGGAACCAACCCTAGATTTCAGCAAAAGTCTATCCCTGTAACAGCCAATGAAAAGATTTTTACCATGGACTCACTCAGATCACTGGGCAATCTCTTGAATACTACTAGACTTGTCAGTGCTACCTGTAGTCATCTGAGTTATGTGGACTAAGAGGCTCCTCAGGCATAAGGCCTGAGACAAATGGGCATTATGGATGTATTTCGACAATTTCCTCTGTATTGACTACCAGTCTGTCAAAAATGTCATGCATTCTCAAGAGAAGCCCACCTGCCCATTGCTAACAAAGTGGTTGAGACATAGGTTTTGTATTCATACTTGAGAACATTCATAATTGAAAGGTCTAGCTGAATGAGCAAAGACTTTTGGACCCTCTAAGAAACTGCTTCAGTGCAGAACCACAATGACAAAGACATGACAAACAACTCTGGCTTAAAGAAAACAAATCTGTTAAATGAAGTGAGTGCCACAAAAACCTTTCTGGAGTTTAAATAAATCACTTTTACTGGGCTTTTGGCAAACGTGTTTATCTGTGGTACACAAAAATAATTGTATTGCTCTATATGCTTTTAAAAATTATTTTTAGGTGATTTTACCAGTCAGACTACATTTTCAGTAACGAATGCTTTCCACAGCCTTGCAAACGTAAACCTCTGGCATAGATTTCATTCATATTATCACGTTCTCATTCTTTTTACTCACTATATTTAACGTGCCTTGTATCATCAAGGTTTTTCTCACACTAATGGCAATGATCGTTTTTTTCTGGGATCTGTGTAAAGCCACTGTGCTCATTTTTTCTTGCAGAAACCAGTCAGTGTTCAGACACAGAATTTGTTCTTGCTTCAAATGTCTATATACATTTTCATAATGATCCTTAACATCTTTTTGACAATTCTCTCTTCGCTTTTTTGGCTCTATACTTTGAGAGTTATTCCACAGGAAAAGATCTTTATTTTGTAGTGGTGAATTTATGATACACCTGCACAGTTCCACCTTGGAGCTGGAATATAACATCAGCAAAGCTCATCTGGCAGTACATGAATTCTCCATGGGGCTTCTTTTCATTGGAGGCTCTATTAGAGGAGGGATGGATATACATGAAGATGTAGTAGTCCAAAATTTGTACACACAGAGACATATACACAGACATTTGTTACTGTTGTCACCTCCATATGGGGACTACTGATTCACTGATTTTAAGTACTTGCAGATCTTTCCCTATTAATATACTAGGTTAGCTTGAAAAAATGGAGACATGGAAATTTATTTGTGTCTATATAATTGCTGCCATTTTACACAAATGCACCTATGTCTATATTGGGTCATCAGTTTTTTAGAAGTCTATACTAGAAGAGCAGTTTCAAAATAAAAATATCACAGCAAAAAATATAGGCACGAACTCAAACCAAGAGAAGATGGGTGAAGAATACTCTGTGTTTAGGTGCCAAAACATTTCCTGAATTTTGAAGAAATATGTAGGAAAAAGATCTCAAAATACTGGAGGGGCCTAAATATCAGTTTCCTTAGCTTTCAGTTTCTTTCTCTAGTTGGCTCAAGAGAAATTTGGATGGTTGCTTATGAACATCCATATTTTGAAACAATGCTCTGACTTTGGGGGAAGAAGAAACTGTATTGTATTAGATCAAGATTTTTAAACAGAATCACTGTGATGTGACTCTTCATCAGTTCACAATGAGATCAGCTGGCCTTCTCACCTTCCTTCAACTTCATTAGAATGGCAATATATGACTTACCACATGAAAGCTGCATTCTCTGCCAAGTAAATTAAATTCTTATAATAAGAAGCAGAGTGGTTCAGTGGTCAAAAAGCAGGGCTGGCAGCCAGCAACTCCTAAATTTTAATCCCAGTGCAACTTAGTGAGTAACTTCAGGCGAGTTACTTAACCTCCTAGTTTCCACCTCATAAAATTGTAATAATAAAAGTGTTTTTCTGAAGACCAATTAGTTAATGCTTGTTCTCCCTCAGAAGAGAAAAATGCAAAGTGCCGTGGAGGTACTAAGCCTAATTAATTCTTAAATTCTAATCATATCAAAGCATCATCATGATTACCCCAGTTAAGTAAACTGGTAAGATCATCAAAAGTATGGAGCCAAACACCCAACACTTTTGATTCATAGAATCTGTAAGGGACCTGTCATCCACGCTGACCCAAGGGTGACGTGCAGTGGGTTGAAAAGCCAGCCCGTGGCTCCCCGTGGGGTTTGCCAGGTCTGACAGCTCCAGCACTGCTCCCATCCCCTTGAACAGGCTGCTACACCACGCTGTGAGGATTTTGAGAGCAAAAGGGTGCTGCTGTGAGTCAAACATCCAAATGGCACTGAAGTGTGAGGCTGCTGTTTAGATCTCACGTTTTGTTTAGGTTGGATCGCTGTTTGAGGAGGATGAAAAGCAAGAGCTATTCTTTCCAAGGCTCCAAACGCAACTGATGCCCACTTAAGTAGTTCCAGATCTGCTTTGTATAGACAGAAACATAGGAGTAATTTAAGTGTTTTGAGAGAAATATCCACTTCTTCCCAAGCCTCGCCTCTGTTGGAGACCTGCCATCACAAACATGGAGGACATGCAGATCAGAAGATCCATAATTTATGGAAGAGCTTGGAATACCAGTCAGATCAAACGTCTGGTGGAGTGGCTGTTGTCAAGCCCTCAAATGTTTAACTGATTGCACTTGTCAAAGAGCTGTAGAATAGATCTGAGGGGAGAGTTTGGCCCTTAGTGTTGCTGGTTTTCATCCCATAATTTTGAGAGTGTTCTTTGTGCCTTGTTTACTGCAGAATATGATTAGATTTTAATTTAACAGGCGAGGAATGTGTCTTTCATGTGGCAAGTCAGAAGGGCCTCGGAGCTTTATAGTGGGGATGGGGGGATGGGGCTGGCACTCATTGTGAAGCAGTGGAGAGTCCTGCTATATTGCTCATCTTAAGATGCTGTTTATAAATAGGTCCCACTTGTCTGGGGCATAATGATTTCAATCATTTGTGCTGTATAAATAAACAGGGCATTGTGAGCTTACTTGTTCAGGAATTGTCCCTGGCTTTAGTTTTGGCCACAGACTCCCAGAGGCCTGCAATCAATCTAAGCTGGAGGATTGAAAGAAACAGTCCGATTGTGATCTGAAGCCACCAGGGGAGAAGGGAGGGCCAGTGTGTCTGGAAAGGAAGCAGAAGAGCGGGAAAGAAGGATCTTCCATGGGGTCCTGGGGAAGGACAGCCTGGGAGAGCCTCTGGCCAGCCCGCCATGAGACTGTCCAAGGCTGATGGGATGTGAAATGGGCTCCTCATGGTCTGGTGGAACACAGGCAGTCTGCAGGGAAGGAGACTGCTCCCACCCAGTGTGGTGTGAGGCACAGAAGGGCAAGCAAGGACGGTGGAATGTCCAGTCTGGCACACTGAGAGTGCCAACCAAGAGGTGGATTGCCAAGGGCAGCACTGACTCACTGCAGGCAGTGCCCACCCACCCTGTGCTCCATTTGCTCCATGGGTTCCTTGGTGTGCACAAACTACTCAGCCAAGCTCCCCTCTCAGTCCTTCTTGCTTTGGACCTGCAGACTTTCATTAGAAGTGAGGCTTGACTTAGGAAACATAGGAATTAAAAAATTAGGGTTTTCCTTGATGACAATAAATACTTGGAAGGTTTCTGCTGATGGACAATGTGCTTTTATTTTCTTACACAGAACTAAAGATGGGCAATTCACTTAGTAGCCCTGTCAGCAAATCCTGCCCCTCCTGTGTACGTATTGCATATCTGGGGAGGAGCTGCAGTAGTCCCACGTTCAGAGCTGCTTATGAGGACACAGACATGAGGTTCTCATGAATTTACCAGTTCTTTCATAAATGTTGGGCTTTTTGTACCTCCAGTCATTGTGTCTCAGCTTCCCACGACCTTTAGTATTTGCCTGTCTGCACCTTGGCTATCACCATCCTGTTTTATTTAAACATCTCTGCAGCACAATGGAGAAGGAATGGAAAGGATCCAGCAGAGCATGGAACTCCAGTCCTCACACATGCTTCCCTCCTCATTCCTCAAAGTCCTACATGGGCTTTCTGTGTTGATTCCACAGCCCTGCCAAAATTGGTAGGATGAACCTACCAATTAAGAAAAGCAGAAAAACAATTTTTTGAGAAAATAAGTAAAAATTATTCTAGGATCATCCAGGAAGCTGGAATTGGTGCCATCTGGTCTATATAGTTATCGTGTCTAGCAGACAAATTTTAATAGCTGATTAAGAATTCACTAGAAAAAATTTCTTCATCTTCCTGATATAAAAATAAAACTCCTCATAACTTAGTCATTTCCCCAAATTGTTACCAGTATCACTAAGTACCTGGAAACGTAAAGAAAAGCACATAGTAAATAGAAACAAAATCTTGCTTTTGAATCTTGCAGGTATATCAATCTTCAATTTACCTTCCAGATTCTGTGTACTTAATATTGAGAATAAGATCTTCTTTCTTTCCCCTTTTAACTCAATTCAGAAAATATTAAATGCCATGCATCTCCCTTTGAATTCCTGTCTTGTCAAGGATGAACCTCTAAATACTTCATTTGTATTGGTATGTCTTAAGATTTGCTTTTGTCTTGAATATGGTTGCTTGGAAGGTTAATGAATTATAACAAAAAGGTTGTCATTTGGAAAATGTTGTTTTAAATTATCAAAATTAAAGAAATGGTTCCTCTTTTATGTGTATAAAAATTATTGCACTTTCCATTTAACAATCTAGCTTTCATTTTCATTATCAGAACCATAAAAATGATTGAAGCGATGGTTTCTTTTTAACATGTAAACTGTTTCATGACAGAAATTCTGAGAAATTAGATTTGCTTTTTCTATTTGCAGGTATAAAAGGAATTATGTCTGCTTATTTAATTTTGGGGTTTTTTTTCTGTTTTTTTCCAACTCCATTTTATTCTACTTTTGAAATGTTTCCTCTGCTGTTTACAAGCGAGGAAGAAAATCACTACAATTATTCTTAGTGAAACAAATAGAGGGAGTGAAGAAGTTCAGATGAAAACTTATATTTGTAAAGGCAGAATAGAAAAGCAATTCACATTAATTCAAAGCAGAGTCTCTTTATTGGATTATAAGCTGATTGTGTTTACAAATACACTGCCAAGAGGGTTTTAATTTTGGGGCAATTTCATTGTTCATAGATATATATCTATATATAGATATATATCTATGAAATTATGTGGTTATGTGTTTTAAATGAGATACAGCTCCTTACTGCTTAATGTAATATATGCTTCCACTTTATGACATAGCACAAAAGCAGAGCAATTTCAGAACAACTTAGTTGAAACATCATCATAAATGAAGGATGTAAACAATGTTATGTTTATAGACACAGTTTAAATTCGAATTCATTGGAACTTGGTGATCTCTTTATTTAACAAGGATGGACTTTATTATAAAATACAACCAAACCATAATACTACCCCTTTGATTTCAGGCTTTTCAGCATTTACTACAGCAAGGTAAGCATGAGTTTACATCCTCAGGCAGACCAGAGCTTCATCTAGTTCAATATTCTTTCTCAAAGAGGAGTCAATAGTACATGTCCAGAGGAAAATATAAAGAAACTAGAAAATACAGAACGATTTTTTTCCCAGTCTCTATCTTCCCATGTGATTATTTTCTCTCAGTCTACCCAGAGTCATGAATGAGTGTTTTAATATCCTTACACATGGGAATTATATATATTAAAATGTGAGATTACCCCCATTTTATAGATTGATTTGATGCAAGCAATGGTATCTGCAACCTTCAGGCTTCAGTGTTGCAATAGAGACATCTGACCTGGCTTTAAAGAAATCCGTGTTGGTAAAGTCAATGGCACTGTTTCTCCCCACGTAGTATTTGGTAGGTTTTATCCAGACTTGCAGAAACAAGCTTGTTTTGTTTAAATGACCATGTTTACCTTGAGCCAAGTTGCCCTGGATCAGCAAGTAGATTTCAGAGAAGTGTATTCCTTGGAGGAATCAGATAAACTATTAAAACATTAAAAGCATTGATCCCTTGTAACTTAGTAAATTTTTTCAAATGATAAGAGAATAGACATATATAAATAATCTCAGCCTGCAGGAGAGATAAATTTGTTGAGAACTTTTACAGAAAGCATCTAAAGGCATTTAATGTGTTCACAGACTAAAAATCTTGAATGTAAGCATAAAATAAGGATTGTTTGAAACTATATGTGGACACACCCATTCCCTAAACGAAGTTGAACTGAAATCTTAGGTCTGAATGCCTGGAACCCTATAATGGAGAAAAACATCAAATCCACACCTATGTTTTTCATGTGTATATCCATTACCCTCATTTGTTCAAGTTTCACTGTTGATAAAGTAAACTTTTAAAACATTTTCTACATAAGCTATGATAAAATGGAGTTGATATTATATAGAGCTCTTTTTTGTTTGGCTGTGCTATGGTCTTTGCTAATGTTTCCTATTATTTTTGATATAATAATAATAATAATAATAGTGGTTGACATAACCATAAAGCTTCATTGAAAAGGTAAGTTAAAAAATTATTGCAATTACTCTGAGCCTGTTTTCTACTTCTTTTGAATACTTGAAAATTTGAAAAGTGCTTATGTAGTTTCAGCACCTTTCCTACTTCTTCCTTCAAATCTAACATGGGCACTTTTTGACTGAATAATCTGGTTGTGCATGACATCAAAATCTGTTGCCATGGAAAGGACTATACTATCAAACAAGTAAGGTGGCCAAAGGTTGCCTTACAACCTTTGAAGAGAGATAGAGATTTCATAGGAAAAATCCATTAATTCTTAAATATAGTACAATGGGAAATATCATACTATCTTCACCCAAATCAATTACATAATTTTAGGAGGAACTACTCAAGTTGGCCAAGCTCTTATCTCCTCTCAGACTCCTCCAGTTCCACAGGTAATTGAAGTTTAAATTTAAGTTTAAAGGTGTTTATATATATATAACAAACCACATACTGTGCATGCTATGCTATCCACTGAGTCTTTTTGCATTCAGATTGAAATGTGAGAATTTGATATTTTTGCAACAATCCTAAATCTACCATAGATTTTCTGAGTGGTCTAAGTGCTCTGTAAAATGGTGGGCTTGATGATAGCAAAGACTGAAGTGATTTGGTGCTTAAGAATTATCTGTAGTGTGCAGAGCTGGGTTTAAGTTTCCAGCACTGCAGCCCTTCAGAGGAAGTTGTGGTACCAAAAATAGGTCAGTTCTGCAGCAAAGAAAAAGAGAAATGAGGTACCAAGAGGAGTCACACAAGGTCAGATTCACTGTTCCTTCTGCTGCCAGGGGATCTGATGTCTTGGGGCAATGATTTGTGCCTCTGGGAGAGCTCCCACCTGCCCCCCTCATCTGCGTAACCTGAACCTTGAGGCAGCTGCAGTTGTGTGCCTGGTTTTCTGAGGCTGTGGTATAAACAAAATAGGCAGCAGAGCCATGGCTGGATTTCCTTTCTGGAAATTTGCTGTCCAAGTCAGTTGCTTGTTTTGGTTATGCCTGGAGCTGATCCTGTCTGCACAGCAATTACCCTTTATTATGCCTTTGAAATTAGGCAATGGTAGGATACAGCAGAAGTAACGCTGCTTTAATGGTTGAAAAGCTTTTATGGACCATAGGTGTGGCTGTTTGTTTGTGTTTATGTTCCTAATTTGTAGTTTGCAACCTCACTGAGGTACTAGACCTCAATGAGCACTGAGCCATAAAGAAAGGGTTTCTTTTCCATTTGTTGAAGTTCTATAACAAAAAAAAAGGTGAAAATTCTTTAAAGAGAAAAAGTACTTTCTCTTGTTTGATTTTATCACACTTAGAATGGTTATCTCTGAACCCTATCAAAAAACATGCATTAGGCCTGCAAATGGCTGACAGGATTTTCTTCAGGCTTTCAGAGAATTCTTCCTCATGGAGCATAAAAATGAGAAGATTTCAGCATCAAAGTCTCAAAAAAAATTAGGGCTGTCTGAAGGCAGAGTACTGTTACTGATTTTTTTTTTTTTCAGTAGCATTAAGGAAGCTCAGTTTATCAAGATTTGGACACACTGTTGGGTAACTGCCCCTTACATATTAAATTAGCAATTCCCTATATTTTCTTTATGTAATCATTTGTGCAGTTGGTGTAACTAGACCCTGCCTGCTGCTGGCAAGGATGAAAAATACATCACTGCTTCTATCTCCAAGGTAAATTATTCTTCAGGGAAGTGTGCCTCTGGGGAATATTTTCTTAGGAGACCCATGAACAATGAGAGATTTTCCACAGGGAATGCCTACAGGGTAAAGTGTACTTCAAAGGGAGAGATCCAAGATGAAATGAGACTCTTCAAAGGCCAGCTCCACTTCCCCTCTCAACAAGACAAATGACTTCAAAGGGGAACCCACCAAGGTTGTAAATAACTTTTCCCCATAATACAAAAACTTTATTGAAGGCAAGTTCTCTCAGTAATGTGATATTTTTAAAGAAACCACCCAAAGCCAGGTGAGGTCTAAATGCATCCAATGACCATCAGTGTAAAACATTTCTATTCTTCAAGTGAATGTATGACCATCTAGAGATCTTAGGGAATTGAAATGTGCACAGTTCGTTTCCTTCCCACTTATATAAAGTTATGGCTGGATTCAAAGCTTACAGGTCTGATGCCCTGAGGAACCATGTAAATCTAACAGCTTTAGGGACCCTAGGGACCATTTCTATCCAGTGCAGTTTTTCAAGTTAGCAACAGTTACCAAAAGTCAGTGAGGGACTCTACCCTATTTTTACATAGGACATTGCATTTCACAGAACTATCTGACTGAAGTGTCTCTGATTCAAAAATATATTAAAGTAGTATCAATTAAAGGTAAAATTTCTTTGATCTTTCACTAGATTGGTATCTTATGACAAGGCAGTGTCTTCAGGTATGCCTTTGTACAGAAAGTGAATTTAAAAGGCCATCAGAATCATAATATGATTGAATAATTCTGACTGGAAGGAGGTCTCTAGTCCTGCTCAAAAGAGGGCCATTGAATTCAGACCAGGTTTCTCAGGACTTTGTCCATGTTGTTCATGAAAACCTCAGGGGATGGAGCTGTCTTTCAATCTCTGTGTTGATTCTTTTTTCATTCTGCTATGCCCTGCTGTGAGGAGTCTGGTTCTGTCTTCCAACAACCTTCACAGTGGGATTAGTTCCCTCTTACATCATCATTTCTCCAGGCTACACAGCAGCACTGGTGGAAGAAGAAGAAAAGAGAAAACAGCAGCAATGGAGACCCAAAATAACCCTTGTCATTAGCATTACAGAGAGTCCTGAGAGAAGAAAACAGCTTCTCTCAGTTGCATGTGAGACAAATGTTAGAGGAGGTCCAGCTAAAGAATCAGGGTAAAATCCAGTTAAATGTCATAATAAACCTGAAAATAATCCTCTGATCAAGCCACAGAAAGATAAATAAAATCCTACTAATGTTTGTGTACCCCTAGAGATCTACCATACAAGACGTTTATGCTGACTTCACCAGATATATCATGGAGAAACAATCCCTTATTATTCACTACTCACAGCCACACACATATATGCACTCTAATGGAAAGGAGCAGACAGTGGCACCAGACTATTGATATTTCTACCCTATTGTTTAAGTAATGTACAACATTTAATATGTCAAATGGCATGACTGTTAAAAAAACCAACTAATTACTAGGTACTCTTCTCACAAATCAATGATATCATTTAGAACTGGCCTGGACAAAACAATGACTGTTGTATACATTTAAGAGGCAATTCTGCACTTAATGCTGGAGGTCTGGAAGAGTCTCAGAGGCTCTTCTTCTGTGGGCTTTAGCCTGGTCTGCTGAGGAAAAAGAATAATGATTGTACCATGTGCATATGTGATGAGTACATCAGTACATTTAGAACACACTGGCTAAACTCAAGCAAGGGTAGGAGACAAAGTTCTCCAATATAGCAAATTCAGTTGGATTTTATGAAAACTTATAGCTGTGCAGAGTAGAAAGAAATTATTAACATTCTCAAGCCCCCCTGAGGAAAGAGCCACTGTGTGGATTAACCACTGGCTGAGTTCAGAGAGTCTACTCTGGATCTCCAGATCTAGCTACAGATTTGGAGACATGTGTTCTGTGGCTCACATGAAGGAAATTGTTAATTGATTGACTCCAGTCTGCATACCCATTCAGCTGAAAAAGTTCTGGCTGGAAAGACAATGCATTGTGATGCAGTAAATATCTGTCACAAATATTTGAATCCAAATATTGTCTATTTTTACAAAAGCTCATCAGTTCTCTGACACAATTAGCTTTTAATCCTTTATGTGGCTCTTTATGAAACCATCCATAAAAATACCACTCCAGAGCCAAACTTCAAGTCCCTTCCTCCCTTCCCTAAATAGGAGGCTTGACTTTTGGAAGGAAAAGCTTCAGTGCGGTTTAATCATGAAGTTCTCCAAGTCTTGCTCTTAAATGCAACTGATTTGTCAAACAGAAGTTTTTCCCCTAAGTTGTCTGTGCCCAACAAATCTGATCACACAAACAGGTAAAGTGGAGCAATGAATGTTATGATAATACAAAATAGTTCTCATCAAGGGCTCCAAGGTGATTTTAATGAGGTGTGTATGGTGTGTTCCCAATCCCAGATGACAGTCCACCATACAAAACCCTGCAAGGTGGACAAGGCTTTCCCTACACGTGCCTTTTTTGGTGCAATTTAATCAGAGAGGATGATAAACAAATATTAATCAGAAATAAGGAGATAGAACAAAAAAATCCAATTAGGAATATGGCCGTACTTCTTCAGTCATGTATTTCCTGCTGGATTTTGCTGTGTGGCTGGAACAGAGTGTGGTGCCCATGAGAAGGCACAATGGCTTGTTTCATCAAATCCAAAATCTAAGACTTACTTGGGTTGTGGGTTTGGCCATTAGGTCATTTCAGGCACCAGCTGTGAGGTCAGGGTCTGAAGTGACGCAGGGTCCCCAAGCAGGTGCAAAGGAGAGCCACTTTATTCCAAAAACCCAGCCTTTTAAAGCCATTAGCCAGTTACCAGTTACATACTTTGAAATCATAACAAACATAATTCAACTAACCACCATATACCACCACGTGAACACACGATGGTTATGCACCACGTGTTTCTACTCCTAATTCAGCTGAGTCTCTTTCCCATAGTCTTTTTCTTACTTAGCGGAAGTAACAGGCCTGAACCATGAGTTTCCAAGGCCTCTTTTTTATAAAGCCTTACTTATGGGTAACAGGTCATAGTTCAAAAGGAAAATTTCATTTTTAGTAATTGTGAGCTCTCCTAGCACACCTTGGAATGATAAGTAAGCAATAACCTCAGCTGCACTTTCTGAGGTTCACCAATCAATAAATTCTGTGCATGTATAAATATATAATTAATTTAAATATCATGCTGTCAAATCTTTGAGAAAACTCTTACTGGAATTATCAAGAAATGGTTGTTTTTTAAAAAATTTTTGTCCAGCACTAGATTTTATTTAGATAATCAGGTGAAAACTGCTTTTTTTTTTTCTAGCATGGCTGAAATGACTAGTATGAATCTTAATTTAGAAAGCACTTAGCACTTACTGTTGTAATGAAACTAAATAATCACAAGAACCAGAATTGATAATAATGGGTCAAAATACCTGAATTAGAATGTGAGTAGCTTTATTGATTATGGATTTCACCAAAACTGCATCTGCTGTTTATGGACATTAAATGGAACTATTGTTAATAAATAGAATGCTAAAACCTGAAAGCTTCACCTGAATTTTCTTTATGGTATTCATTCTAAAAATTGAAAAATATTCACAGTAATAATAAGTAATAAATCTAAGAGGAAACTTTGACTATTATGTTTTCATCATTACACTCTCCTCTGAAGTTTTATACCCAAAAGGTATCTATCTAATCATCAGGTATTATTTTTCACTTTCAGACACTTATGAAAGACAGAAAATAAATTCAATCAGCTCAAAAATTGAAATAACTACTGTTGCAATACCAGCAATGAATTACCATTACAATCTATCCAGCAAATTGAAAGCTGTGAAGTTACCTCCAAAAAACTTTTGAGTTTACTGCAAAGGCCTCTGGCAAAAAAAACCCCATATTTTGTGGAGTTTACTTCAATACTGACCAATACTTCACCTACTTGTGCACCTGGCACCTGCAGTGTGTCAGCACCAGCTTGGAGCACACGGGGTTCATCCTCCGTGGGGCACCTCTGGGCAAGCCCACTCTGTGCTGCTGGCACGCTGCACTCAGCTGGTCAGTTCACAGCCTGACTGAGGGATACAGGACCCGGGGTGCGGGAAGGTCTGACAGCATCTCTGTCAGAAATAGCTGAGATTTCCCTTTCTCATTAAAGCCCTGTAGCGAGCTTCAAAGCGCTAAAGAGGCTTTGCTCTATGGTGCTGAAATACAGAACCTTTTGGCAGTGTTACAGAGAATTCAGGCTGAGTGGGTTCTGAGCTACTGACAACTTGGGTAGCAAGAAAAGAAAAGAATTTATGCTATGTAATGCATTTTCTGCTAGAATCTTTTTTTTTTTTTCTTACAGCATCAGAGTGACTGTCATGTGGCTGAACAGAGGTCAAACACATCACTTACATACTGTTTGAAAATTATGGTTATTCCCCACTGGTGCTCACTTCTTTTTCCTCAAAATAAACCCCTTGAAAAATCAAACCTCTAAACTGGTGTTAATAAGAGTAGGCATTAATTAATACAGTTATTTAGTTATTTTTAATTTCTTACCTTGTTTTCTTCTGAATTTTGCATAATGAGTGGGTCATATTTTCAAGTTTTTGAAATAATGAAAACTGATTCTCATCTAGTGTCTTGATTAAACACAGGAAACTCTCAAGGAAAGTTTATATATAAAAGTCTGATATTGCAGAACTTGTGATATGATAGTAGAACTTGTGATTGCTTGAGTATGTGGGGAAAGCAAAAAGGGATTCAGAAAGCTTGTGGAAACCATTGTGTACTTCACAGTTTTAGTGTGAATACCACTTCTTTGGTACTGAAGTACTACAAGATGACCTTTACCACATGCAGGGGAAACAAAAGAAAAGCGTTTGTTTCTGAGAATTCATGTTGGAACCAACTGTAAGCAAAAAAAGCATACACTTAATATTAATAATGAAAAGCATATTTTAGAGACAAATAGTATTTAGTGATTCCTAAGATGCACTAACAGAAAACTGTACCTATCACTGAGGTGCAGGTGAACCTATGCGAGCGTGGCAGCCTCTGAAGTAACAAATTCCTGCACTAAGTTCAGGAAGATGTGAAGGGTTCACCCAGATTAAATAATGGCATCTTTGTTCACTCATTTCCCATTCTAATTTGTCTGCAAGGCTGGGTGGGGTGACAAAGCTGTAAAATGTAAACCAGTAATGAGGAATCTCCAATGCCCAGCCATGGTCAGGAAAGAGGAACCACAGATCATGGACACATTGCCAGGGCCCTCAGAGAAACATCTTGTCCATCTCAGCATGAAGATATGAGCCACCATGAACTGAAAAAAGCAGCCAAACATTTTGCAGTGCTTTGGCTTCTCCTTGGGTTCTCCTCTCCACTTACAGGCCAAGCCCTATCCTATTTAGTTTCCAAAACCTCACATTATCAAAGCCTGAGGCTGTAGGGCTGCAGTGGATCCTGGGAAACTTGTTTCAGCAAATCTTAAGTCAAAAGCTAACCACATCTTGGACAGGACAGAGCATTGCCTGGCTAACAGATGTAGTCCATGAACGTTGGCTGAGGTTTTGGTAAAGCCATGTATAATATCTGACATGTTCCTGTTTTCTGTTTCACAGACTGTCTGTGAAACTGGAATATTTTGTGTGAAAGGTTTTGCTATGTTTCTTTTTTGTGTGTATTTGAAAAATGTTTAGATCAATTTGAACATTCATAGGAGTTGGTTTATCTGTTCTAGAAGCAGCAAGGGAGATGAGAATTCCTAAACTCTTGTGTCTAACTGGAATTTTTGTACCAGATAAATCAGGTGACACAGTATTTTACTTACACAGCTGAATTAAATGGGAGATGTTTGGCTTTTACATAGATGTACATGTAAATAATCCAATAGTATACTTTGGCAAATCTGGATCAACTGACCTGTATATAAAAATAAAAAAAATCTTCTTCCGTTTTTGATTCCTCTATTAATTTGGCTCAGTACAACTTTCAATGTTTTGCAAAAAACATGTTTTAACAAAGCATTTTCACAGATGCTTAACCTGAAGGATGTAGGACCTGGTCACTAAATCATAGCTGTAGCATTCATATATTTCACTAAATTGGTGGATGAAGAAGCAAATTAGAGCAAGTCTGGCTCAGTTCTACTACTTTTTGTTTCCCAGAGATGAGTGTGGAGATAATGATCAAAGAGAAGTAGTGTAAGTTTTTATTTATATAAAAAAAACTAGGCCTAAACTACAGGTCTTAAGTGAAATAATATCCAATACATAGAATTATGTAAGGTCCCAATCAACTCACTGAAAGAGTTTACAGTTGTTCATGTACTCTGAGTTAAATATGCAATACCAACTGGATATACTCAACAGGTCAAAACAAGACAAAAGTTTAGTGGCAAACTTTAGAAAAATCAGGGAGCTTTGGCAAAAGGCTTAGTACAACATGCAATCAACACAAAACACTTTTCACAGCATTCACTTGGACCATTTAATTTAACAAATTTTAAACCCATTTTATCTTAAATTATTTAAAATGTTCCAAGACAAGGGAATTAAAAGAAAGACAGAAAATGTATACAGAAACATACATATAGTTGCCAGCTCCTGGGTTCCAGCAGTGTTCAGGCACAAACTCCAAGAGGAGGCATGGTTAGAGAAGGCTAACTAAGGCTCCTGCTCAGCCCTAAATACCCTCAGCCTCCATGGGCCCTCCTCCCAGGTGGGACTTCCAGTCATCTGGCCACTCAGGAGCTGGGTTAGGAACTCCAGGGATGGAGTGTGGGGCATTTCCTGAGGTTTGCCGGTGGCTGGCAGCTCTGCCAGGCTGGGGTACTGGCCCTAGGGGGGTGTGGGGCAGTTCACTGGCTTTACAGGGCAGGATGTGACCTCAAAACCCTCCTGCAAGTATCCCAAAATGCCTCAAGACATTATTCTTTCCAGGCTTTGACAACTTATTTATACAAGCCATACCTTTGAATGTTAAGTGTGTGAGAGATTGGTTCTGTTCTTACAACCTGGGAAAAAGGATGTATATTGCTCTCTGTAATATCATACAATCTATTGTAACTGAAGTCAGGATGGTAAACATTCAAAAATGTCCTGTGTCATAGTTTGTCAAAAAATTCCTTGTGGCTTTTGAACACACTGCCTTGAAATCCCAAAACCCCTTGATTTTCAGGGCACTACTGGACTTACATGGGGTAACTCTAGATGAATTCCTCTGAGAACTAAATAAATTAGAGAAAATGTAGTTTGCCTAAAAATTTTATTTATGTTTTTCCTTTTGTGCTGGGATAGACTGTGTTTTCCACAGAATAGTATTGTGGCCCAAATAAAAGTCGTGAAGGATTTGAGGTTAGGAGATGTCAGCAAGGATTCTTAGTACTGTAACTAACTTGCTGGTGAGTGAGCAGAGGATAGCAAAGATTATTAAGGTACTGGAGCATCCCTCTTATGAGGAAAGGCTGAGGGAGCTGGGCCAGTTCAGCCTCGAGTTGACCCAGAGGGGACCTCATCAATGTCCCTAAGTACCTGAAGAGAGGGTGCCAAGGAGACAGAGCCAGGCTCTTTTTGGTGCTGCTAGGCAATAGGACAAGAGGCAACGAGCAGAAACTGATGCTGGGAAATTCCACCCGAATATGAGGAAGAACATCTTTACTGTGCAAAGATCACACACTGGAACAGAATGTCAATAGAGGCTGTGGAGTCTCCCTCACTGTAGATATTCCAGAAATGTCTGGACACAATCCTGTGCCATGTGCTCTAGAATGAGTGTTTGAGCAGGGAGGTTGGACCAAATGGCCCAATGTGGTCCCTTCCAACCTGACCCATTCTGTGATTCTGCAAAGGAATAAATATAAAAGTACCAAATTATCTATTTTTAAATAATTTCATTTGAAGCATTTTGGCCCTGATTCTGGTATGATAGACCCTGGTATCAATTAGTGAGTATAAATCTCTTGGCTTCAGATGCTGATTGAAATTAATTCTTGAAGAAGTCTTTCGACTGCAATTTTGCATGGGTATATATATGACAAGCTGAAAACCTTTCTTAAAAATACAGAAAACAGAGGCTTAGAAACATAGACAAGGACAGAGAAATAAACCAGAAAAGGCACAGGAAAACTGTATGTGAGAAAGGAAGAAAAGTGAACTAAATGTGGCAAGTAAAACAAAAGAAAAAAGATCAGAATGTACCAGAGTCAATGGAAAAGGGAATAAGTCTGGATAGATGGCAGGAAGCCTGAGGGGGGCCTGAAGAAAGAAAACTACAAGAAAAGGATATCAGAAAAAAAAAAAAAAAAAGAGGGGCTGAAAGAGGAGAAATGTAGGACTAGAGACGATGAAGCTCATGAACCCACTAAAGAGAAAATTTTTATTTTGGTTTTTGAGTTTGGGTATTTTCATTAACGCTACTTAACAGATAAAAATGTTTTTTTTTTTAATGTTTGGGTATGATGTCTTTAAAAATTTGTTATTCTCTGTTTGAAAACCTGTGAGTCTGGCTCCTGATAAAATACTCTCCATGTACTTGTGGAACTAAATTTTACTTTCAACACCTGTACTTTCCAGGGTAGAAAACCAGTTGGTAATCCATGTAATCTTGCTTCATGAAAACATGATCTGCAAAAAAAAGGATAGTGAACTGTAATGATTTTATTTAAGAAATATATTTTGCAATTAAACTGCATCAACAAATGAATACCCATGCAAGTGCACAATTGCTTTTCTTCAGACAGGAAGAATACACTGCTTGAATGGTGTGTAACAATTTAAATTAATTTAGCCAGGTTTAATAAAGTATTGCCAACTGATTTTGTTACAAATAAATATTTAAAGAACAATTTTCATATACAATGAAAGCTTAGGAAAAATATAATTTCAATATGCCAAAATTCCTTTCATTTCTCTGTCTCTCGTTTCTCCCCTTGCCCTTCCATCAGTGGTTAGCTATTAAAGATAAAATGGTTGTAATCATTATTATAATAGATCCCTCCACATGATCATTCTAAGAGGGACTAATCCTCCTGCTTTTCTTATTGCATTGCCATATCCTACTATGGGAATGGAAGAGATGATACAGGGGATTATGAGACCTGGGTATGAGAAAGGAAGGCCAGAGTGAAAGTTACTCTTCCCACACAAGTGCATAATAAACATACAGGTTTCACACATGGGCTGATAGGGAAAAAACCCCACATGAAATGCGCCTCTTTAGCACAATGTTTTCTATTGCAATATTGCTGGAAACACAAGTTAATTAAAACACATACACAAAATAGCCTACTTTTGAGTTCTAACTATGAGACAAGGCCATACTGTATGCATACAAACTGCAAGAAATAATTTATAGGACAAATTCCCCACAAGACCATTCAGGGGAAAAAAAAAATAACTAAAAGAAAGAGGGAGAAAAAAGACCTGGCTCTTGACACTAAAGGCTTAACATCAAATGCGGCCAGAAATCCATTTTCACAGTTTTATTGCCCATTCTGGACGCTTCATTTCAAAGGGAAAGAATTTGAATTCAGACACATAAAATTCCCTTTGTTCTCTTGCCCTCCAGCCTTTGGTGCCAGTGTGGACGGTCCTATAGGGAGAGGTTGAGATCAAAAAAAAATTTGCAGCTTAGATACCTGGCCCCAAATGATGCCCCTTGGCATTCTTAATTAAATCAGCTTTGCAATAGATTGACAATGCACTGTCAATTGTTATCATTTTTATTAGCAAACTGAGTATTTTTAACACTTTGGAAATAACAGAAGTTCAGTAGACCTGGGGAAAAAAAATGCTATAAAATTATACCACATGATGATCACATATAGTGCAGCAGATTTTAGGTCACATAGCATCTTATCTTAACATTGAATAAGGCTGGTGTGATTTTGCATATCTTTCCCCATCTGAAAGGGCACTCCCACTTAGGTTAATCCGTGTTGTTTTTCTGTGAGATTCAAAACAGGACTGGAGTGTTCTCTCAGGGGGTAGGAGAAGGGGGCATTGCAACCTTGTGATGGAGGGAACCTTTGTTATAGAGAAAGGGCCTGATCCAGAGTCTACTGCACTGGAGGGAGATATTCCTATTGATCTCTGTAGGCTTTGGACCAGTACCTGCAGAGATTATTTTCACTGAGAGTTCTGAGGTACTTTTGATATTAAAATCGGCACAGGCATATTTATAAAAGGAAGATATCTCTTTTGCTAGCGAATGGCATCCCTTCTTGTACTGATGAATAAGGTACTTTCTGCTTTCTGCAGTGTTATTTCTTTATGTTTTAGCCTCATGCTTCTTTCTATTCCACTTAATTTGGAATAGATAAAGATCAGCTCTCAGGCTTCAGAGTATAAATTGATCACTTGGAGAGGTCAGGAAGGCATTTTTTCCTCTCCACATATAGCGCTGCACAAGAGATTAGAGGTCTGTGTAACAATGCCTGCATTTCCACTTTCTGTGGAGTTTATAGCTACTTTTTTCTTTCTTCTTTTTGGAACCCACTGACTCTGATATTCATTTTGCAAAAGTGGATTATGCATGACTTTTGCTTCAAACATTCATGTAAGTTGATTTAGATTTTCCTGTATGAAATACAGCTCTACCATTGGATGTTAGTGTTGGATAGCAGTGGACTTGCATTTTAGCAGTGTTTGGTGGCTGTTAACAGACATTTTGCCACCAAACCTACAGACATGGAAAATTTTTAATTGCTTATTGGATTAATTTATAGAGCCACTGTTGATGTAGCAGTTTAACAGAAGCTTTTTGCAAACCTTGAAAAACATTATTTACCATAAACTATCCGTGGAGTAAGGAAGTTTAATTTTTTATGAGATTAAAAAAAGTTGTTCTAACTGAGACATACTGATCAAGTGTTAAAAATTTCACTGCAATTAGAACATTTTTCTAAGCCTTACATCTTTGAATTTCAAACCCAGTTGGGAGATTTTGATATTTCTCTCAACTGAACTGTTCCCAAGTTCTTGAGCATTGAGGACCTCACAGACATTCTAATAATTCATTTGTCCAGAAAGAGGAGGTAGGTAATCTTAAAAGATAAGAAAGAAGCTGAAAAAAAAAATCTGAACTGACCTGAATTGTGGAAGAACCAGGACCCGAAACTTGAGAACTGGCCTTCAGAATGACCTGCCATAGGTCCCTCAGAAAGTATTCTTGTGAACTGAGATCAAGAGTTTTCAAGTAAGGATCCATTCACTAAATATTATACAGAAAAGAAAGTGGCATATCATTTGGTGAGGCCTCTTTTGAAGCATGTCTTGAATGTCAGATTGAACTGCAGCTGGAAGTGAACAGGGGGAGATTTTAAATTCAGATATTCTGCAATATTGTATGTCACCATGGTGGCAAGCAGGTGGAATGTGCTGGCATTTGCAAGAGATTTTAAATAAATGCAAAATTTACCTAATTAGAGTAGTTGATCACTAGTAGACTTCTCTTGACATGATATAGACTTTGCCATAATACAAATCTGTGCTGGTATTTCTGTGGTCACAAAAACATTCTAAAATTCTTTCGCTTCGTGTTTTCTTTTCCAATTCCATTTTTCTCTTAAACTGTTCTTATCTTTCACTTCTCTTTCTTTATACTACACTTTTTCTTCTTCCTAAGAATGTATATATTCAATGCAGGATATATTATGTCTTGCTTACAGAGCCAGCTGTTTCCTCTAAACGTGCTTTGTGAGGGCAGTCATTGATCTCTGCCGAGTATTCCTCTTCTGTTTTTTCACCAGCCACAAATCCCTGATCAATACCAAGCTTGTATATTGAGCTGCCCTCTCATTTTACTGTCAGTGGACATTGCCAGGATTTCCATTTTGCTTTTAGAAATTCTCTCTGGTTCTTAGATAGTTCTTGTCTCCCTATTCTAGAATTTCTTCAATGAGCCTATACCCTTCTTCCAAATCAGCAGTGTTTGCTAATAGGGAGTTTCTGTTCAGCTCTGGGAACTTGCTGAAGTAAGAATGAGTCTCCTTCTGTATTTAAACAATAACTTTCTAGCTGCAAGAAAACTGAGCCCAGTAATTGCCTGGTAGTCCAAACAGCCATTAACTTTGTGGCACATATCAAAGTGTAGGAGATGGCAACTCCTCAATGGCATTTACTCTGACATGGTCTCTTTCCCCAGATTACACGAGGCAGAAATCAACCAGTTTTCAGTCAATTTCTTGGTACATTTTGAAATCAAATTAAAATTGTTAGTGAGTTTATAATTCATTATTTGTAGATAATTTTTATGCTTATTTTTACTCACTCTGTGAAGGATTAGTGACTGTTGACATAGTTAAGTCCAGTGACTAATCAATACCTGTAACTTCTAAAGTCAAGAAATCATGGAGCTGCAATGAAATAAAAAGTATTGTACTCTGGAACCATGTTAAATTCACTTAATTTTGGCATATGTTTGGGAAAGTTTGATAAACCTGTTTCAAGAAAAACAGATTTTTGCAGATAACGTGCATTGAAGGACAGAAAATCTAACATCTGAAAACTTAAAATATTTTTACATTTATGGTTCAATATTTACAAATCCTTGAATTTCAGGTAAAAATATTGAGTTTTTGGCTGACCCCATTTTTAGAAAACAAACACAAAAACCAGAGTAAAATATAACCCCACAGAAACAAATAATAAAATATCTGCCATCATCCACTATCCATTACAAGCAAAATCATTTCTGAAGTCTATATGAGAAAAAATGCTAAAATACATCCTGAAACAGGGCAGCTAACTTTATTTTTAATTTTTTTTCCCTTTCCTGTTACCAGAGGATATCTGTGAAGATTTATTTCCTGTGTACATCCAATGGTAATTTAGAATGATAAATCTCTCAGAGACAACTCTCTGCAGTCTTAGTGAGAATGTATGCCTGCAGCTAATTTTCTCCAACAGTCTGGCTTTTCCTTTTGCAGTTATATTGGCGTCTGAATAGTCCAGTCCTTTGTTTTCCTGGGAACCCAACAGGAATATTGCTTTTCAGGAAAGACAGGGTCTTATTTGTCAGGGGTATCCATGAAAATGATTCCAACAAGGGATTCCTGTGAATATGATGGGTGAGTGTTCTCATTTAAGCTCTTTCTATCATAATTGTAATGGAATTTTAATGTACATTTTTATGAAATAAGTTGGAAAGAGAACTAAAAAGCTAAGATCTGTCTTTGTCTCCTGGGGCAGAATGAACTGTATGTAAACTGGATTTGTCATCTACATCTGAACTGCTCTTAAGAATTTCCAACCATCTCTTTAGATAATAACATTTACAGTTAATATTTTCCAGCTCAATATTTTTTACCTTATAACAGACAGGTGGCAAACAGGTGATTCCATTCTGCTTTGTAATGTCCTTTTCTGACTCTCCACTGTTTTTACCGCCCTTTTCCACAGTCTCTTCAATGAATTTACATCTTTCTTCAAGCTGAGAGGACAGCTGGTTGTATGTTACTTGTGTGCCTTGTAGATGACCCTTTTTTGTATATATTGTTTGAATTTTGCCACAACATCATACCTTACTTCAGGTAAGTATTCCTAAACCTGACTTTACCCTTGTCCTTTCTGTTGCCAACTTTTTAAGGCCATTATTTAATCCAATTTTGAAGTCTAATCCAACATGTCTGAAGTTTGGTTTAGCTGCATGGCATCTGTTCGTTTACTGCAAGTACACTTTATTCCATCTTCTAGTCATAAAGGAAATATAAATTAGTGCCAAAT
Organism: Polioptila caerulea; assembly: GCA_013397295.1. Classification (NCBI taxonomy): domain Eukaryota; kingdom Metazoa; phylum Chordata; class Aves; order Passeriformes; family Certhiidae; genus Polioptila; species Polioptila caerulea. Next base: position 65,476 of record VYXF01011206.1, read on the forward strand.
ATATGACAGACTCCACAGAACATTCAATGAATGCATTCAGGATGAGAAGAAATATATCCTGAAATATATATAAATATATCTGCTTTAGTGAAATTTCACTAATATTTTATTTGCCTGCTTTTCATCACATGCTGTAAGTATTTGGTAAATCTTAGCTGTTGTAAGTTGTAATTAACAATTCAGATACAGAAAAAGGGAGATGAGTCAATTCATATCAGCAAAGATCAATTTGGACTTAATTTTGGTCCACCTTATGCCAAGGACAAAAATTATACAAATTTCATTTAAAAGAAAGTTGGATTTTATTATGACAGCTGATCTACATTTAATTATGTTGGTTGTAACTTAGAAGCATATTCAGCTTGTTGGTTTACATTAATTCCTTTTCTCTTGCCCTTACTCTCCATCCCTGTTGTTTTCCCCTACTAGCCTAGAGCAGAATAAGTGAATCTCTTAGCAAAATAACTGAATAATTGAAAAGTGGCATAAAAAAGAGCACATCTTATGACTTAAGCTGTATTTGTTTTGGAAGATAAATGAGGTCTGGATGTCTGTTTCTGTTCCAGATAAACATAATAAAAACCTGAACTCTACCTAGGAATGTAATCCCCTATTTAATATCATTAGTATCTAAACTACTTCATGAAGCCTCACTGTGTAGTATTTTCAGTATATACATTTTATCTCAATTCAGCTTTATGTTCCATTTGGCTCCTTCTGCCTCTTTTGTCCAATAGAGCATCAGACAGCCCGACTGACAACTCAGCACTGTGAGAGAACTCCACATTGTTCACATAGTTTCTGAAATAAGACTGCAGTGAGCTCTGTTAAAAACAACATTTACCATGGCATGGTGCTAATATCTCATAGTGGAAAACAGACCAAGCAAGGAAATACTGTGGTAAAATCAATAGCCCGGAACACTATTATCCTTTCTAATGGCAGCCACTGTTTGAGCAGGGCACATGTACACATATTTCCACGTTTCTTATGTCCTATTCATGACTACTGGAATCAAATTACAGTTAGGTCTGTAACAAAGACATAGATTTATATCCTAGACTCCAGGCTCCTCTGAAGCAAAACTTGTCTAGGGTCTGGAATCCAACTTCAAACCCACTGAATTTAGGGTAGTTTTCCCCTCTGACTCAACCAACTCTTAGACAGGTCTGAAGGGAACAGCATCCAGCTCAAAGTGGGTCATGAGGTTCGCTCCAACACAGCTGGCTCTGGGTCTTGCACAGTGCTCCTCCTTGGGATGAGAGGGAGAGAGAGACAGGGATCCTGGATGTGGCCAGGCACTGGGAGCAGAGGGAAACAAGGTCCCAGGGATGACGAGTGGAGCTTTAAATCCCCCGTCCCAGAGGATGTAAAGCCCCCGTCCCAGAGGATGTGGATCCCCACTCCGTGGATGATGTGCATCATTCCTGTTGAAGCAGGGAGTGTTTTAGCCAGGAGGAGCAATACACTGAACCCAGTACACATTCCCCTGAGCTGCAGTCTGTGTGGACATGCAGATCTGGTCATATCCTGCCTTTGGTGACTCATGGCAAACCTCCACACCCTCCAGCCAGTGAGTGGCAGAGGGATCCCTGTCCTGGAACTCTGGGCTGTGACAATCAGGAGTGCAGTGAAATCACAGTTGGGATGGCAGCCCCTCTTAATCCTTCAGAGCCATTCTGTTTGGGACAGCACAGAGAGGAGATGCTAATAGTGCTGAGGTGAAACTACAAAGTCTATAATTTTTTAGATTTTGAAGGGAAAAAAAAGGTGTATGGATATGAGAGCATATACACATTCTGAGAATTATATTTGCTCTAATTTTCAATATATCACACTTTCCAACATAAAACTGGATGCATCTCTTTTGTAAATATTAGATTTTGGGGGATTTTTTCAGACACACATAGGAATAATTCTTTACTCCCTAAGAAGTGTAAAATTGTTCTGTATGTTTAGCACAAGTCACATTGTACAAGATAAATTAACTTTTATCTGTTGGAAGGGAAAATGATTGAAACCAATCTCATGTGTTTTACCATTTCCTTGGGACTGTGATTTTTAAGAACTGAGCCTGGAATATGGCACATGAAATAAGAAAATACTTTAACAGGATTTATATGTAATTTATATGGAATATTCTTATATGTGTATTATTCTTTGATTTTGTGGATAATATTAAATAAATAATATTAAATACCTATATATTTATAAATAGTCCATCTTTATGTGCCTGTGAAAGCAAGCACATTGAAATTGCAAAAAAAATAATGATACTTTGCAACTTAAATTTTTATCATGTGGTCAAAAAATTTGA
>VYXF01011206.1:67920-114757 GCA_013397295.1 Polioptila caerulea
ATATATATATATATATATTTTAGATATATATATATTTGTAGCATGCTTAAATGCATTTTAGAATTAGTATTTTTAACAACTGGTCAAGGGTGAGGAGAGGTGGAAACTAATAGGTTAAAAGGATCCCAGTGGCTAAAATTTCCCCTCACTTAGATTTTTGTCCTCTTCATATTATATTATTTGTAAGCTTGACTGAAGTACTTTATACAAGACTCAGAGGCAAACTCCCTGCATTGTATATATTCTGTATTTAAATAATTGAATGCTGGTAGAAAGGTGTGGTTTTGATGAGTTTGCAGTTTTGCATTGAAATCAAATATATTGTAAGCACAGGGAAACACAGCTCGGTGCCCTATGAAGGTCTGGTGTCATGGTCAACATTTGAAATTTGCATAAGAGGTTATTCAAAAGAGAGGCAGGAGACTTCCCTATTGTATTAGCACAGTAATGCAATTCTTTGTGGCTATAATCCTGACCCACATCAGCTCTGCTCTGCACAGGTTCTGAGTTTTTATGAGCTATAGGCTTTTATGCCGAGAGATTTTATTAACCTAATTAAAAGTTTTATAAAAGTAAATTATATTTATGTTTGTGTGTCCTATTTGCAATCATTAGGGAACCCTGACCACCCCCAGTGACTTCAGAGAGGGCTGGTCGGGTCCCATCTGTGTAAATCTTGTGAGTTGTCATAGAGTCATTGCATTTGATTTACATGTGAAACCTGCGGACTGAGCACAAATGCTAACCAGACAGCTGATAAATAACACAATACCAAAGCAACACTTTTACATTTCTTTAACTCCTTTCTTACAGGGACCTCCAAATGTTTTTCAGGCCTTAATGAATAACTCTCCCCAGTAAAAAGATCTTGTTACAATTGTATCCACAACAACAGAATACTAATGTATTATGGACCTTATAATGTTTATCAGTTTGGTGCCTGGTAACATGAGTAATGGACTGAGGCTCATCACACCAGTTTTTAAAACACAAATCTGTCCCAAACATCTCCCATTTGCATCAATTGACAGAGGCAGTTCTTTAAACTCACCACCTCTCTGCTGAGACATGTCTGTGTAGGTATGATGTGTGTGAAAACCAAATATGCTCAAGTTACCCCGGAAGTGGCTTAGATCCACTGTGAGTTTGGTTTCAGGCAACCAGTTTCATTTCTTCTTTGCAGAGGTCTAGAAGCACGTAAACACTCAGTTATCAAGTGTGAGCAGAGGGCTGTGCCCCAGCTGCTTGAATCCTGTACTGCTTCAGGTGACAAGCCTTAAAATGAGGTGGCAATTCCAGCTTTACAACCATAAACAAAGAGAGGTTGTACAGCAAAATGAGTGGATCAGATGTCAATTCCAAAAGCAGAGGTACATTTCCCACTGTGCAGCTATAAGTTCTAGGAGACCTGCAGCATGACCCCAAAGCAATTTAATGTGGATATTTAGGAAAAAAGTCTCAAGAAATGGGTCAAAGTTTGAGTGTAAAAATCACCTGACTCAGCTACTTCTCATTTGTGTAAGAGCCTGATCAACTGTCCAGTAATGCCATGGGGAAGTTTTGCAAGATCTTCCTCCAGAGGTACATTGGGATGAAGTAAGATTTCTCTCTCTTGAGAGCAAGAAGGGAATAATGTGGTAAGTGATGGTGTAGAGGAGAGAAACCGCAGAGGCTGTAACAACCTGCTGCTTGCTGCGATGCAAACAGCAAACAGGCACACAGATTTCCACAACTGATAGCCCTGGTCCTTCTGTCACTGTGCCTCTTGATGCACCTCTGACAGTCTCTAGAAAAACCTGTCAGTACGACCTGTCTGTCTTCCTTATATCCTTTACTTTGGCTTGTTCAGCCCTACTGAACTCTATTAAGACTTCAGTGGCTGCTGGATCAGGCAGCACTCTATATGGATTCTCTATAAAACAGTGTTATGCACCCAGGTTAAGCAGCTTCTATGGGGGAAGAAACAGATGCCAGGAGTATAACAGAAAGGAGCTTTTGAAGAAAAAGTTGTGAAACAGACCTATTAGCAACCAATACTTACGGGGCTGAAAGCCACCTTGATGGTGGGGGGACAGGGACAGCACATAGGGTGACATCAACCATGTGCTGCACTGGTTGTTGTTCATGGCTGGGCAAGGGAAACACATGCCAAATTCCTGTCTGTTTTTCAGCATGTGATGTGTATCTTGATATAGTTACTGTTGATTATTTAGAAATATTTACAAGACCTAATGGTTGCTGTAGCTATTCTAGGAGCAAGGTTTTGATGGTCACTGCTGCAAAAAAAGTAGCCTCTAGATAGTGTTACAATAAATAAAATTAAACCAATATGTATTTATTATTGTTATTATCATTATTATTATTATAGCAGGATTTATTGCTGAAAAGTAAACCAATCTGATTTAGGTATTTTCAGAATTACAGTTGACCATTCAGCTTTAATTTTAACCCACTTATAAATATAGTTTCTATTAATATTCATTATGCAATTGCCTTTTTGTTTTCCTGTAACATCCAGTGTTTATTCTGAACAGAGAATTGGTGGTGTTTATTGAAAAAGCTGCAATTTCATTGATTGTTCTATGTCCATTATTTTATCTGTGCAATTTTAATGTACTTTGATCAATAGGATGGATTATTACTACATTTACAAAAACTTGCTACTGCTACCTGAAAGTGATTTTTCACTTTGTTAAGGTATTAAACATTTCTGTAATTAGGACATGTGCAGAATGAGTAATTCTGCAAATCCCACAGAGGTGCTCCAAAAACACTTAGAATTGATAAGTTTCTAATAACACCCATTAGGGAGCTGTGAATGCCATATTAATCAATCAAGACCAAATTTTGCCAAATTTTATTTCCATCACTGTTGGATCAAATGAAGCCTGAGTCATCATTAAAGAGAACTTTTAACAGTATTCTTGTTGCTTTGAGCTATGATGTGAAGTTAGGTGGTTTTCAGCCCAAGTCTTAGGCTCTGCAGGCTTACATGCCAGAATCCTATTGCTCTGGCTCTACACGTGTGTGTCCCCTGCATGATGAGTGCAATGCAGAGATACTGCCCGGGAGCAAAAGTGTGACCATGTTGTCACAGCCAGGGTAAAGTCTGATCAAATTAAATGTTGAGTAATAGGATACATCAGCTTAGTGGAATTGTGTGCTAACCTGATTGCTCTGCCTGTGATCCTGACTCAGCTCACTTGAGCGTCCCCCCCGATGTTGCCTGCTGGTAAATAACATGTGTCAACTAACACCATGACTGGCAATCCCAGGAAGGAAGGCAGGGCTGAGCAGTGACATGGTGCAGTGGAAATACCTGGCAGAGCTGTTCTCCAGGCTATACTTTCATCATGGTTGTAGACTGTGGTAGACTGTGGTACCTTTTAACAATACAACTTCTTTTGGTTTTGTTGCTAACTGAAGTAGGAGATGACTTTCAGAGTGAAAACAGAGCCATTCTCCTAGGCAAGGGAAAGAAAGGGAGATTACTGACTGCATGTGGGAAAGGTAAAACTTTTAAGTGTAGTCCAATACCTTAGGGAAATGCCTTTGATGTGAGAGATGCTGTATTTTTCAGATGATTTCCCTTCCCCTGCTTTATCATACAAGGTGACATCCTAGACTGCACTTTCTGTGTTTCAAATTTTTGGGCAGTTATGAACAATTATATGCACTTTTTTTTTACTGCTGGAATGGAAAAAATGGTGGAAACCAGCTTAGAGAATACCTGAAGATGAGCCAGGTATGTTCTATGTTTTGCTGACAGCATGTCAAAGAATGGGAGCAGTTACCAAACCAGAGCTTCACCTTCTGACATTAAAATAAAATAAATAAAAAAACTCCTCTGGAGCATAAAGCTGGAGTCAAAGTGTGACTTAGAGTCACTTAGGTTTTTCATCCACCAGGAAGTTTCAGCCCTGCCACCAAAATAGGCCTTATGGAATAGAGATATGTTAAAAACAAAATGAAACAAAGTGTTTAGGAATTTTTAATTTTTCCTTGCAAATTCCATAGAGTTGTGCCTCATTTTTACGTGGAAAAATGGAAAACTTGAAAAGATAGAACAGGGACATGGTCATTTAAAAAAAAATCTACTGTGCATAAATGGTTGCATTTTTTGTGAGAATTGGTGGCAACATGTTCACCAAGAGCTGCTGGTACTTCACCGTCAGGTCATTCTGATTCATGGGTAATTTACATTCCTCTCGCAGTGCTTTTCAATAAATATCTAACTCTGATCTATATTATAGTTAATTCTAACAAGCTAGATTTCAAAAAGTTCATCCATCTAGCTAAAATGAGCTCTGGTAATCTTTGTGCACAAAACACCCACATAGGCTATTAGTCTTGGACTTGAGTGTTTGGCAAGAAGCCTGACTTAAGCCTTGAGCATGAGAGCTTAGTCAAAATGCTGTCATTCCTGGGCTGGGTGTTGGTGTCCAGGGCTGATCCCACCCTCTGTACTTAGCTCTGAGCTCCTTGCAGCAGCAGAGAAAACACAACATTTGTCATCTGGCAAACCTGTTGCTTGAAAAAGAAAATAACTTCAGTAAAATACTTCAACAAATATAGTACATTTTAATTAGACGTATATCACATAAGCACAGCTCAATTTTTATTAGTATATAAAGTTTCCAAAAGGAACTCAAACCAAAATCCCAACCCAATGCTGTTCACTGAGAGTTTCAGGAGAGACCCTTGATAGCAGCTGGAATACATCTGTGGAATATCAAGAAGTTTTGGCTGTTGGAGCATACTCTGATTTGGTCATAAGAGGGTTGGGTTGGCAGCTAGATGATAGGTAAAAATGGGCAAAAATGAACACCTCACTGCATCCCATTGTCACATCAGAATCAAAGACAAAGCATTTAGACTGTCAAAGAGAAGCAAGATGGCAAAACAGGCAACCTGGAGTAGCACAACCTGTTGCCAGTTCAGGGATGGGACAATACTAACATACAGATGCAGTGGAGGAAACATTTAAAGCAGAGGGAAATGCCAGGCCTGGTGAGCTGTACCTGCTTCAGGCAGTTATCTGATGAGTCTGCTTTTTTTCTTGTATTTTGGCAAGATTTACTTAGCTTGTCTTGCCAGTAAATTCTCATCTAATTGAATTGACAAGCATGGACATTTTAAAATGAAAGTTTCCAATCTGCCACAAATTCAACTGGTTATATTTTATTGTAGTGTAGTGTCTGCCATATGAGTTAATATACTGAGTCACTTAGAGCTGCTGAAGAAGAAAGCTGATAAAATATCTTTGCACTGACAGAGAGCAGACCTGTGATCTTTTTAGGTCATTCTTTATGGTACTGTGCTGGCTTTAAACCCCTTGTGTTTGGTTTGGCATGAATGTCTCCTTTCATTATTATTCTCATCCCTAATTCTTTCCTCAGCTTTAGGCAGTGAGTTCTTGGCTGTGAGTTCCTACCATCCATTGCAGTGTCTGTTTTGCTGATCATGAAGCACCAAGAGTGTGTGTTCAAAAAGGTCAGTCCTACCAATTTTGAGAAGTCCTGATAGCTTCTGGTCACCCTCAACTCCCATTAAATTTAACAACAGTGAAGGCTTCTCAGTGCTTCTGATGTTGGCAAGATGAAACTGTAAATTGGTAATTATAATTAGATAATTGAGCATTAGATATTATTAAGTATCTTGAAACACCTATATCTTTCCCTCCCTTTTCCGCCTTGTTGTAGAGACATTTGCAAAAAAGCCTAACATTCTATAATTTCTATTATGTGTGAAATTGTAAATTTACCTTTTATGCTCCTATTTCCGTATTTCTGAAGTGTATGCTTTCAAAATGTGTGCCTATGTGAATATTAGTTATTAAGACTCCTTTTGGAGGGATTAGAGTCTATTATGCCAGAGAGTGTAAAACGCCAAGCAGTCTTTTGTATGGAAGGCACATCCAAAATCACAGAATATGCTGTGTTGGAAGGGAGGCATGAGGCCAATTCCTGGCCCTACACAGCACCATCCTCAAGAGTCACACCATGTGCCCAAGAGCATTGTCCTGAGCTTTCTCAGGTTTGGGGCTGTGACCACTTCCCTGGAGAGCCTGTTCCAGTGCCCAACCACTCTCTGGGTGAATTTTTCTACATCAACATTTTTCTAGTATCCAACCTAAACCTGCCCTGAGACAACTCCAGGCCATTCCCTTGGGTTCTGTCACTGGTCACTACAGAGCAGAGATCAGTGGTTGCCCCTCCTCTTCCCCTCATAGGAAGCTGTAACTGCATTGGGATTTCCCCTCAGTCTCCTCCAGGCTGAACAGTCCAAGTGACCTCAACCACTCCTCACATGATTTCCCCTCAAGGCTCTTTGTTTTCATTGCTGTCCTTTGGAAGCTCTGTAACAGCTTTACATCTTATTTTGTGGCACTCAAAACTTCCCCTAACACCTGAGAGGAGGCTGCTCCAGTGCAGAGCAGAGCAGGACAATCCCTCCCCTGCCTGGCTGGTGATGCTGTGCCTGCTGCCCCCCAGGACACCATTGGCCCTCCTGGCTGCCAGGGCACGGCTGCCTCCGGTTCAACTTGACATCGACTGGGAGCCCCAGGTCCTTTTCCATGGCACTGCTTTCCAGCACCTCATTCTCCACTCTGTCCATACATCCAGGGTCGCCCCATCCCCTGTGCAGAACCCATCAGTTTCTTTTGTGGAATTTCATACGGTTTGTGATTGCCCAGCCCTGTAATTTGTCTCTCTGCAGAGCCTTGCTACCTTGGAGGAAGACAACAGCTCCTCCCAGTTTCGTATCATCTGTGAACTTGCTTAGTATCCCATCCAGGCCTGCATCCAATGTTAGGTATTCTGAAGATTTCTGATGTGCTGGGAAATTATATTTGTATATTTTGTATGGTAGCACACATGTGTATGGGAGTGTGTTTTGTCAGAAAGTGTGCATACCCCGTGCATTAATACTTGCAAATAGAGCTGCCATATATACAGTTTTAGAACAGTTTGCCAAGTTTTACTCAACTGAACCATGATTTTTAAATGACAAATATTTGCTTGGAGGCTGACTATGTCTATGCCAAGATTGAATCCTAATTGCTGCTGCAATATCTGAGTTAGGGAGCCATGAAAAATGAAATATATACTGAAAAGTAAGAAGGAAAAAAGTTTTCTTTTGCAGTTTTGCCAGGTGAGTACTTAAATAGTTGATTCTAAGCTTGCTACAGTAATTTACAATTACAATTACCTGCTACAATCTGTATATTGAATGATGCTGTTTAGGAAAGAGTTTTATCTGATTGCAAGGAGCACTTAAAAAAGGCACTTTTACATATCACACCATTTGGAGTTGTGACTCTCAGGATCTGATCCAAAGCCTACTGAAGGCAGGGGAAAGAGATCTGTTAACTTTAAGAACTTTGAATTGGACCTGAACAACAGCATTAGATAGATCCCTTTTCTTGTCTGAAAAGTAATGCGGACTCACCTTTTAAGTTTTGAAGGTTAAATTCTATCTGGATTATCGTGAGCTAAGAGCTAAAGATCTTTCATGCCATGAGCTATATGATATTAAAGCTCTTCATAACATTAATTCTTCACTGAAAATTCTTCTGTTCTTCAGTGGTCACAGGAAGTTGAGTTAGAAGGAGTCCACAGTCTTTCAGATTCTTTGCCTGCATACATATATTGTAGAAAAGTTCACTTCTTGTCTCAGTTGCACCTATGCTTGGATAAAACAACCCTGTAATTGCATTGCTGTAACCCTAGTCTTTTACCCCATATGGCTCTTATCAGAATTTTTTTCCACAATAGCAAAAGTACAGAATGAGTCTCACTTGATTATACCATTGCACCACAATTATCTCCTTGCAGTACAGAAGGCAATGCCAATCACCCCTCTTGGTAGCAACATTTAAAGGTTAGGTTTGGGGCACTTAGAAACCAGGGACTGCATGTCCTCTGCCTGCCATAGCACCTGCAGTGAATTGATCATACTTGATTACAATACATGAAATCCCAGCCTGCAATACAGCAGTTACACTGCAAAGCTTGTATGTAATCAGGGGAAAAATTCAAGTGTCTTGCTGTGTCACAGTTGGGTTGGAAGGTAGAACAGAAAATACGGGTTGTCTGGAGGTACAGAGGGAAGCTCAGAGGTTATGCTAAGCTTGGCAAGCATTTTTTTCTGTGTCTGTACCAGCAAAAATCCCTAGACAAGCCAACAGCTTGAACCTGTGCAATGTTTTCCAAGAAAGAGAGGGTACTAGGAAAAGCATGACATGAGACAGCAATACACCATACCTGCAAAGGAAACCCATGGTGATATGGTGAGGAGGATGACCATGGTGGAACCATTGTAGAATATCAAATATATGCACCATGAGACAGTTCTGTGTTGCAGTGGGGTCCTGCACAAAAAACAGTGAGAAATCAACTGCTGCAACGGGTTACCTTAAACCTTTTTAAAGACACTGGCAATGTCTGCTTTCACAAAAAAAAAAAAAAAAAAAATCCCAGAAATCCTTATAACCATTTCATCTCCAGGTTTATTCCTCTTCTTGACACCCCCCATATTAGCACTAGTCAGGAGCAGGGATGGCTCATTAGATTCATAGCATGTCCACAGCCTGGCTGTGAACCACTTGTGCAGCAGGTATAATGTGTCCTAGATTTTGGATTAAGTGCTCAAGCACTGCAAAGGTGAGCCATGAGATGCCACTCATTGGGCTGACCAATGTTAGAAACTGCTGAGAATCTCAGTCTTCAGAAAGCTCAGATGTAGTTTCCTCAGATATACTCCTGGAGATAAACAACAACTTAATTCAGCTTCAGGCCAATGAGTGCCTACCTGCATCACCTGATATTATATTTCCACTTCACCCTCTTAGGGTCCTTTTCTTGTACCTTACCCAGGAATAAAATAACTGTTTCTCTAGCTGAAAAACTGTGGTAATAATAAAATCTCTCAGATGATTTTAATTCTTTTCTTCAAATATGTGCCAGAATCTTACTGTATGAGGAATCTATGCAAAGACTTTGGTGACAATCATTATTTTTTCTATTCTAAACAAGATCCTCCATAATGATAATGGCTACTCAATGAACAAAAATGCATACATTATAGTCTATTTAATTCTTGTCTTTTGCCGTTTTGCTCACTGAATTTCCTGGTATGATCCAACTCCTGTGCTAACTGTAGGAAGATAACCTGTCAGATTAAAAGTGTGAATGTAAGCCATATTAATAAAAAAAAAGCTAAGTTATGTATAAAAACATAATTTTTAATTTCAGTTTGCCATTATTTAGAAGTTAATCCTTGATTGTATAGCAAAATGTAGACAGTCATACAAAACCTAGTCCTCTAAGTTGCAGGATGAATCCTTCATTATTCTGGGCATTGGTGTTCATAGGAATTGAAGCTGCTAAATATCTCTCAATACAAGCCCCTAATTTTCCAACTTCTGTCCCACACAGCCTGCAGCCTGGTGAAAGACATCTGAATCACAAAACAGAAGAATGTATGTAAAGCTGGAATCACTAATTGAGAGTATAATATCACCTGCAACCCAGCTTTGTATCTTGCAAAAGGTCAAAGGGTAGAAGATCTGAAGGCTTTTCTGCAAAGTGTTGCTGGTTGACACAGAAAAAGCTTAGGTGGAGTTAATAAAGTTTGCTCTGAACCTGCACTTTCTGAGAACCCTACATAAATACCATATATATGCTTCATCTTGTCAAAAGCTTTGTCAGTGTCAAACTGCACAGGCAAGTGCCAAAATATGTAACCAGTTTTACAAATGAATAAGGTTAACAGTTATCTCCCTGCAGAGCAACAATTTCTCTTTTATAAACCCCACCTGAACTGGCAAGTGCTGCGTGGACATACAGTTTTCAGCCTGCAGCCAACATTTAAGCAATAATCCAAAGTGACAGTTTTACGACAGATCCGAGTAACTCAGGGTCTTTTTCTTCTTTCTTAAGTGAGATCCACATACAGGCAATTTACAGATGCTGAACAGAGGGAGGACTCTCCTCAAAGAGCAGTGAGGTATAAAGAAATGACCAATCCGTCGAAACGTTAAAGAGGTTTAAATCAGAACACCATTTCCAGGTTAACACTTCTGATCTCTAAAGCACCAGCATAATAAATGTGTTAAACAACAATTGACTAAGTTACCTTTCCTGGGCAGCTAATGAGATCTTAACTCACAGAGCTAGTATCTCTCTGCATTTTAGTCTGCAATCCTTTGCAGAGCACAGTTAAAGGGATACATGTGTTGTTACTATGTTCGGGTCAAGCTCTCCTACTATTAAATACAAAAGCAATTTTTAAAGCAATGATATGGCTGACATACAAGCCTATAAAATCATAGGAATTCCTGGTTAAATCTACAACTGGCCCCTCTGCTCGACTGTTGTGTCTAAATATTTCAGTCCATGGGGACCTATAAAAGAAACTCTGCACAGTAGATGATATTACATGGTCCATGTGGTCATTTGTAAATGTTGTAGTACATAAAATGCACCAAGGAATTCTGAGGTTTTTGTATTAGTATCTTGTTTGGTTTTCTCAGTTGTGCAGTAATGGATCTCCATAGATTGGATTTTTATTAGATTACTATGCTGTCCTTTTAAGGAGATGTTCCTCTCTAGAGACTGCAGCAAAACACATTATAGAAGATAATCTAGCATCTTCAGTGATCCAACTGGAAAAGAAGGACAAAGTCCTCATTTAATTCTACATCCTTAGAACATCCTTAGCAAGGTCTTTGTCAGCTAAACTAAGGATTCCCAATTGTGGCAACTTATGGACTTCTCTAGAATTCTTAAGCAAAAAAATAGTGTAAAAGTGCATGGTGTTTGCAGCAATTTATCTGCAAAGCTATGAATAAAGCTGATTGCAAGTGCTCACTTATACATTTCCCTGTGGAAATGTTTGGGATTTTTTTTCCTAAATGAAAATTAGTGTCTGCTTTCCTGGAAAAAAAAAAAATCAATACATTTAAGAGCCCTAGGTCTCAAACTAACATTTGAAGTATTTTGGCGATTGTACCTTTTGTTTTCCTTTTGACCAAGTGTACAGTTTTTTCACTGGAGAAGAAACTGCAGCAAGTACTAGGTTGTACAGGTTAACAAGTATTACTCTAGAGCTGCACAGCTCCAGCTAAAGCCAGTGCCCTGAAGCATGTCCACAGGAGCATTTCAGGTCTGAAAACGCTGCTTAAGTAACCGTGCATGCAGAGTTAAGAGAAAGTGGTTTTCTACAGCTACACACCAACAGAGAATTGCCCTTCTACCTATTAACTTGTTTTTCAGATGGAGCCAAGGGCCTGTACACTCCTTGCCTCATGCTGATGGCTTTTCTTTCTGTGCCTACAGCCAAAGTTCAGCAGTCCCACAGAGGTAATACAGCTCTGCTTTTTAACTGTTCCTTTTATTTCTGTGATCACAAACATTTTAATTATGCTATAGCAATGCCTGTATTTAAGAATATAATAGGTATATAATGTTCTCTAGAACAAAAGATTTGAAGTCATATAATGGCATTGCACAGTATGTAGCTCTCACGTTGTTACTCAGATTTACCATCTAGAAGGTTTTTGTTCCCTGCTCTCTCTGATTCAACCTTTGTGGCACAACAGTAAAGAGGCTTTGAATACAGTGTGGGGAATAGACAGCCTGGCAGACAAGCAGGGGTCTTTTCCTCCTCAAATACGTTTCAGCATGACACAAATGTGAGCTTTGTATTAGCCCTGTAAAGGTTTCACAGCCCCTGGTTGCAGGTGCAGGAGGAACAGGCCCCAGGACAGAGAAGAGGGCTGAGCAGAGCCCCGTGCATGTGGGGGGCTGCATCTGGGGACACACCACAGAGCTGAGCTTTACATAGCTCTCCCCCATCCCAGCACTGCTTTGTGCACCCTTCCCTGTCACCACACGTGCTGACAGGCAATAACTGATGGTGCAAAATCCAGAGACAGTTTTTCTCTGCTGTTACAACCTTCAGAGATGTATAAGTAGCACGGAAAAGACTTTACCAGTCAATTACTACTGTTAGTGTTGGGATACATCAGATTATTATTTTATTATTATTTATCTATTATTATTTTAGCTTCATACCAAATTTGTTGCTTAGATGGATGCAAAGTTTTTGTGCATACCCACATAGGAAAACCGTGAGGTATTGGAACATCTTCTCATTCAACAGTTCCAGTGGGAAGAGCTATAGTAGAAGCTCTCATCTCAGTTTGCTAACTCTTTCAATTAACTCTTTGTACATTACTGCAAATTAAACAATTAAGATAAGATAAGGGAAGTGAATCTCTGTGAAATAAAATGTTGAAGATTTTTTTGGTGTGCTTCTTTTAGGTTTTAAAGTATTATAACAATTTTTGCTGTGCATTTTTAAAAAGCACATCTTTTAAATTAAAACATATGATTATTTTAGGGTAGTGAGCAATACTAGAAGGATATTATGCTTTGATTATTTGATAAAAGTGTTTGAGGGTTTTTTTTGTTTCTATTGCTGAAGTTGTCCAAATTTTCTAAGTATTTTGTTTAACAGAAATCTGAGAAAAAATCTTCTGTAAAATTTTTCTTTGTTTGGCAATGGAGAGCATTCACTGTCTTGTTTAGCATCTCATGACTGGTGAGCTTTTCAGACCTTGCTCCTATGTATAAATCTTATTGATGTTATCAAGTGCTTGTAGAATGGAGTTTTAGGAGCAGGGTCATTAAGAACAATGTGATCAGCTGTTGGCAAATATTTTCCCTGAATGATGACCCCTAAACTAAGTTGATATAATTTAATCATGAGCTTAATTAGCAGTGATTGATAATGCTGCTCTGAAAATGGGAAATGGAAGCTAGAGTCAGATCACTAGAAATAGTTGAGAGAGTTTGGTGACTGCTCAAAAACATACTCTTTTGCAACTTGGTCTGAGAAATGAAATTATATAAATATAGGTTAAATTCTTCATTAGTATATAGATTTAACTCAGTCCATACCATAGTGACTTTGCAGCTCATTATTCAGTAGATAGGAAGGCTTGGTATCAGTGTTAAAATCTGAGATTTTTGTTCTTTGCGAAAGGACATTTTTCACAAAGAAGGATCATATTTATTAAAAACACATTACTAATTGGATTTTAAAATAAAATGTTCTATCTTGTCTTTCATATTTTTGAAAAAGACAAAAATAGAGTTTCAGTGTTAGTTGTAAATGTGGCAAATCCAATCCTGCAATGAATTCAAATCGGTACATTTCATAAAGGCTACTTAGGGACAAGATAGTCTTAGATCTAAGAAACATGTAAAAAATGACTCATTGTTAATAGGGTGAGCTCTTTGCATTTGGATTAGGGTTAACTGACAGTATCCAGTCACCTTTTATTCTCACATATTCCACCCAAGGAATGCTTTGTGCTGGTCTGAAAAAGAGAGAATTAGGTGTTCCATTTATACTATTGATCTTAATAACCTCATCTCATAAATACCTACTTTATGACATCAATAAAAAGAGAATAGCAGCAACTCCTAACAATAGAAATTGTTACTTTGTAATTCAAGAATTTCATTGAGCATCTCAAAGAGACTCCATAGTGGTGCAGTAGTGATATTTTATTACCAGTTTTTAAATATGTGCACAGAGAGACCATTTTTTTTTAAACAAGAGAAGATTCTAATTAATTGAGCACACTATAGCTTCTAGATCCCACAGTTATCAGAGTTCTTCTCTTTCATCTCTTATCCTCCTCCTGTTCTTCATCTCACACATTAAAAGGAGCATATCCCTTTAAGGGCGTTGGTGGGTGTAAGACTAATTTTTCACTGGGATGATTCAGATGAAATGAAACAGAGATCATTTTATGTGGCAGTCTTACCTCCCTGTTACCCTGCATTAGCTGCAGATGGAAGTTATCTGCTTTGAGGGGGTGGAACAAAGAGTTCTCACCTTCCAGGGACACCTTTCTGCAGCTGGGCAAGACCAGGACTGTCCCTGGAGCTTTCAGCCACCAAAAAGCCAAAAGCAGGAGGAAGTGCACTGGTCTCCCTCAAAAGCCCTGATAATTTAGCTTCCACCGAAGGCAGAAGAAGGAAACAAGCAGTCTGAAGTCATCCTAAGGAAGAAGAACCAGAGTCTTTTCTGCAGCCAGCATCTGAGACAGAAGGTTGCAGGATCAATCTGCAGCCAGTGTCCACGTCGCTGTACCTGAGAAGGGACAACTTTTTTAGCACATCTGGTGGAATAGCAGCCTCAGATCAGACCCAGATGTTCCACAGATTACAACACAGAAAGGATGTTGCCAACTACCTGAGGAATAAATGTGAAACACTACCTCTTGTTCTTTCAAAAGGTATTTTTCTCACATTACACATTGATTTATGTGTGTTTTTATATATAACATTCTTGTAGCATATACTTCCTGATGAATCCCAGTGGTGTCCTCCCTAAAGACTTGGTATTTTTTATATTCTTTCAGAAAGTTAAGTATTTTTAATGTTTCCCATTGGCCTCATCAGTCCCCATAGAGGATCATCACTTGATAGAATGAAGTAGAGTAGAATAGTTCCAGTTAGAAAAGATCTACAAAGATCATTTAGTCCAACTTCTTGACCACTTCAGGGCTAACCAAAAGTGGAATCATCTTATTAAGGGCATTTTCCAAATGCCTCTTAAAATTGGAGGCATTAAATATTTGAACATTTGAAGATTATCCAAAAGCCCAGGAGTGTCTAATCCCTTCTGCAGTATTTTGCCCATTAGAACTTCTCTTATATCACAGAGCAATTTATCTCATAGCTCTTTATTCTGTGAAGAGCTAAAGAGAGAAGGCAAATCTGTAAGACATAGAAATAGTATCCTTTTAAAATATTTTTCTTTTGTTCCAAATGACAGAACAATGGTGTGGCCCAGAGGGGGAAAATAAAGCCAAATGCTCAGTACTGAACTGCTTTATCCAATGTAAGTCAATTCTCCCAGACCTAGGAGGCCGTTGTTTTAGCTGCCTTTGGACTTTGGAACAGCCCTTTGTAGCTGTTCCAAAGGTACAGCTACTTTAAAGGTAGCTTTAAAGTGTAAGGCCCCTAAATTTGAGAATTTGCTTCTCCAAATTCTGCCACTATGACATGTCAGCAATTAATCCAGCCATTTTAATCAATAGAAATAGCCCTAAGTTTCAGTCTGTTTTGAGAATATTATTATTATTAACAATTGGAATAAAAATATTTTATTTCCAGATCTTTATAAGAAATTGCTCACATTTTTATTTCTGTAGCTCTATGAAGCCACTGAGTGCGTGAGATGTAATGATGTCATCACACAACATCACTCTATTTTTCCTACAGCAGTGATTTAAACATATTTTAAGAAGGAATGTGGTACCTGGATATGCATCCCAAAATCTGCTTAAACATATTTCCAACTCAAAAACCTTGCCTGACGTATTAATAACTCTCCAGCAGGAATTTTGAGAGAACCTAGCACTGAGTTTTTGAGTACTCAGCACCTTCAGTGTGTGCCAGGTTTTCAACAATAATCAGAATTCCTTATGAAGCACAGATTTTTCAGAAGGGTTTGGTTCCTGTTTGTGTCCCAAAATAAACTCAATGTGTTGTAGATGGAGCTCTCGGAAAGTCTGCCCATGGTTTTGGGTGCTGCTTGTTTGCAAGCTGCCTCCCAAGCACTCTTAAAATTGGTGCTGGATGGTTTTAATAGGCCAGAAGAGGTTTGTGAGCTCGATAGCTCTTTAGATTTGCAAATAAATACAAATGGAGATAATTTGTTTTTAACCTGCACAATGCTTAATGAATCAAATAATTCCTTTCAGGCATGATAGCAGAACTGAAAGATATAATCATTTGATGTTTTATGGTCTCCAATTCTCCAGTTAAAAGTCTGTCACAGGCCCACTATTGAAGAATAAACTACTTCCCATTTTACCTTCCTGTAAGAGGCAAAAATCCATCAGTACACACAAGGAGAGATCCCTTTGGGAAGAACATTGGCTTTAACAAATATTTCTATTTGCAAATGTGTATCATGATTGCTCTTTGAAGATGTGGCCCACTGAGAAGAATCAAACAAAAATGTCTTGGCCCTTGTAATAAATTTCTAGGAGTTAAATTCATCTGGGAGATGATAGTATGAAACAGAGAAGTTGATTATTATTTTCTGCATTGATGTAAAGGTAGAGAAACATCAAGACATTTAACTGGATATCTTACTTTAAGCAGGTGTCCTCTTTTTTACGAAATAAGTTGGTAGACCTATTTCAAAATTCTGAAAGTAAGATTGCATACAAATACCTTTTGTTCACACATCTACTGGGTAAAAAATTACCTATCTGTCCTTAGCAGGTGATTTGTAAAGATAAAATTGTCTGATTAGTTTCCATATATGGTCAATGAGAATAACCAGAAAATGAGAAAAAAAGATTGAGATGCTGAGGAAAGAGCCACAGACAACTAGATGGTACCAAGCAACAGCCAGTGCAGTTTCTAGTTTTCTGCTGCTTTCTGAAATAAGAAAAGTGCTTTTTTTTTTTTTTAATTTTTTTTTCATTTTGAGAAAAGATTATGGATCTTTTCCTTTGTAATCCAGAGCATGGAGTATTCTGGGAGTAAGAAGCACCTACTGACAGTGACTTGTATGGCAACTTCTGCCATGAGGTCCCTACAACTTAATATGTTTTCCAAATGTATTTTGACTGAAAGCAGCTGGACTTTGGGCAGAACCCTCTCTGGTAGCTCTGTGGGTAGCAAATAGATGAGAATTTGCTGGCAAAACTAACACCCAATAGTTCATTGCTTTAAACTTCATCATCAACCCTAGAAAAATCTGTAATTCAGTAGTCAACAACAAGGCTTAACAAGAATATAGGGGCAGTAAAATCAGAAGTTTATTTTGTTTGAGTCTACCTATGAAGATTGATTCTGTGATGATAAAACTCCAAGTACTTATTCTTAATAAGTTTGACATGATTGAATTTGTCTTATATATTTTAAAATAATAAATATCTCCTAAATATCTCAAAATAATTGTTGAAAATGTTACTTGGAATTCATTTATATTTCTTAGCAGTGGTTACTTATAAACAGAGGCAGATCAGTAATGTTATTTTCTAACTCTAGTAGGAACTCTTCCCCTGCAATAACTCATTTGCTTATTCATATTACACTTCTGCTAAAATCAGAGACTTCCTGATCCCACAGGATATAGTATGTGAAAGATTTATATGTATATGGATATATTTTTGGAGAAGGGGAAAGGCCTTTCTCAGGTATATAAAGCTCTTTATGTTGTTGTACTCTCTGCCTCTGTGCTTTTCCATCCATTTTTTTACTATATATTATACATTCCATAACATCTAATGATTTCTACTTAAATCAATAGGTTGGATAAAGCTTTTAGTAAGCTTCCTAAAGACTCTGATCTGATTTTTTTTTTTTTTGATAAAAAAGATTTCATGAGCTAAACTTTCTCATTTTTTCTTTTTCTTTTTATTTTTTTTTAAATATATATCAAGGTATTACTTTATTATTGTATAATGGATTCCCAGATTTTATTTCTGAACAAGCACTGTCCTCCTGCCCTGCTGACCAGCCTTAGCAGGATGTGGAGTACTTTTAACAATAATGAAGACATTTAGCACCTGGCAGCAAACATCCAGCACTTCACAAGCTGGTATTCCTTGTTAAACACAGATACCTGCCCCATAAATTAAGACTGAAAAGCCATTCTTCCAGACTGACAATCAATCAGTGCATGTGTTGTCAAAGTGAACAAGAGGATGTCATTCTTGAAAACACCCCAAATCTGTCCAGAATAGTTGGAAATTCCATAGTAAAAATCTATATCCATAATTCACTTATATGTGAAAGTCTTCCACACTTTTGATCTTAGTTATGATTTTTCAGTGGGATCTAAGGAGTTAACATCCCACTTTACAGGAGTATTTACCAAAAAGGAAGCACCTGGTTCCTTCAGACACTTTTTAATATTCATTTTTAGGAACTATCCAAAATCTGCGTGAAGCCATGATACCATTCCCACTTTTTTCCATAGGCTTTCCATCAAGCCCTTATTCCACTGCTGAGGCTTTTTCCTTTTTTAAGATTTCTCATTATTGTATTAGACTTCCAGTTGGAAGCAGTTGTCACTAAAGTATTTATTCTTTCAATAGACAACATGGAGAGATGTTTAGTGTCTTACAAAGATATGTTCATGGTATCAGGCCAGAGCCTTAGCTGATACGAATCAGTGTAGTTTCATTCTAGTCAGCACAACTGTGGTGATTACAGCACCAAGGACTTGGCTTTCAGGATTCTTTCCTCTCCAGATCATATTTATTCACCTAAGTTGAAAGCAAACAGGGATTTTCTCCTTTAAATAGAAAACTCATAGATCTCATCAATCGAAACTCAGCAAGGGAGAGAAGGGGATGAAGGGATGCCCTACTGAAATACTCTCATAGTTGGCAGAAGGTTTTTAGCGAGAAAACAGAAATCCCCTCAGCTCTCCTCTATCACCTCTGCCTCTGATAGCTGTGGAAAATATCCTGGAGAAGGCAAAGACATTCCTCAGCTCATACAAGGTAGTTTTGTTTCCCTGCTGGATGCATTTCTGTAGAAATAAAAATTGTGCCCCTTAGTTGTCCATCCTGGAAAAAAAAAAGGCTGCTTTGATGTGCAATTGGATCCTATTCTGTCTGGAACCCCGATGTTCTTGTTGAAAGGGGATAAAAGCTCTGGGGAGCATGGCAGCAGAAACTGTTCCAGAAGCAGAGTCAACACACCTATTCTCCCTTGCTGCTGCTTTTTTCCAGCAATAGCAGGGTCATTCACTGCTCAAATGTCTGATAACTCTGAATATAACAAAAGGTTTCGTTTCCTTGGGAGTCCAAATAGCCAAGTATGTGGCTGCATGTGCTGTTCTTACTCATAAATGCAAATGCTAACCTATAAATCTTTCCTTTTACAGTACTGTAATAACATTCTATCTATTTAGCCTAGTACAATACAATCACAATAGCTTTTTCATTGTGCTGCATTCATATTAGACTACTATAATGAGATGCTACCACAATACCATGAAATAAAACGATGTTCTTGACGTATTTCCAAAACATTTGAACACTGTTTCCAAATCGACCTTGTGAATAAATTAAATAATAGCTTGCAAAAACGTCCTCTAGCATTTTCAGAATGTATGCAAATGCAAGCTCGAATGTTTACATGTTTCTTACAGTGTCTGGGATTATACGGTGTTTTTGTGCGCATGAGTGTTGTCTCTGGGTGTATTTGTCATTTGTGCTCAGTGGCTTGCACAGAATCCTAGCATGATTTGCCCTTCAAGTTGTCCAATTCTTCCTCCTCTCCCTGATGACCTGCATATTAAACTTCTCTTCTGTAAGACTTCTGATTTCAGTGGCCCTTTCCATTTGTCATATGCATTATTGTCACTCAGAAACCTTTCAGTGCTGTTTCTTCAGTACCTACCCTGACATAGTTCTCCTCTAAACAATTCAGTGTCTTTGACTGCAGATTTCTAGAAAGTACCTTCTTCAAAGGGTCTGTATACATATGTAGACATATACATATGCATGTACATATATATATAGATATATACATACTTAGAATGCTCACACTGGTGGTTCAGAATAGTGAGGGGAGACTGAAATTTGGAATCAAAACCTGGGGACTCATTTTCCTGAACGATACTTCTGTAATCACTTTTTGTTTTGTTTTGTTTTGTTAAGTTGATTTTAATGCTAAGATCACAACCAATTGAAAGACCAAAGTTTTATTTTTCTGGAAATGATAATTTGCAGGTTCCCAGTAGTCAACCTTCTGCTATTGGTAGACTCATAAATATATTCTCCTGGTGATGTGCCCCTCTGCTTTAGAAATTGCCCAACCATGACATGCTGTAGAGTGAAAATGAGCCCTATTTTTGCTGTCACCTTTCTGATATCTGTAGATGTCATTTATGGATGATCAGAGATGCACAGATCACGTACTGTAAGGTGTGATATAGATTTGTGGTTAATAAAGTCCGAGGGATCATTATGACAATAGTGTCTATTATCCTATATAAAATGGACTGATGAATTTCATCCAGCCATTTATGCTTCTAACACATAACCTTTGGCTGAGTGGCGCTGTGGTTTTTTAGAAGATATCTGCTGATTGCAATAATTTCTGTTTCAAAAGTGAATCCCCCTTAATGGAAGGATCTCATAGAAAGGCTGAAAAGACTTCCATTGATACACTAGCACATCTCTTTTCAATACTTCCATTGAAGCATCTAATACAAACCTCAATGATTTATCTTTAGTGACTTTATTGTGCCTCACAAAGCTAGTTTAAAGCAATGGATAGTGAATTTCAACCAGTGTGTTCTTCTTTTACACCATAAAAATCCACTGCAGACAGAGACCCGTTGTCTTTCCCCAAGATACACTAGCATCATTTCTCTGAGTAGCTGTTGGCTGGCAATAACAGGTGGGTTTCTTCTAAATGCTCCTCTTGATAGATGCTATTTTACTTGACCTTTCTGAAGAGGAAATGGTGCATATGTTTATGAGAAACACTCTGACACTGTTTCATGGGAGAACGTGCATTGTTTGTACAATGACAATGGGAAATTTTCCACTGAGCACTTTGCCAAAAAGTAATTATTTTGGTTGGCTGTATGACTTTTTTGCCTGCTTTTCCAACACCATGGAAATTTTTGTCTTTCTGGTGGTCACATCCAGAGCAGAAAATGAAAAATTCTTGTGTCATTTTAGAGAGTTTACTGCTTGAAACATGTAATAATGCACAACTAAAGAAGTATTCACAGCACATGCATTTAGAGGTGAAAAAAACCCAAACCCTGGCCAAAAGCAGTCATATGATTAAAGCAAAATTGTGTAGTTTTGTATTCTGTCTTTTGCATTTTACACAAAAAGAAATCAGTTAATAAGTAGGTGCCTGTCCTGTCTTGTCTCCTACCAGAAATGCAACTGAGATCTATTGATATGAATGCAAAGATGAAATCTGGAAACATTCAGTTAATTTATGATTTGCATTATGACCTAAATCACTTGTGTACTCTTCTTTAGTTCTAAGAGAAGAATGCTTAAAGCTTATAGAACACATAAAATCAGTGGGATGAAGGCACTATGTATACCTTTATTCTTATGGTTCATAATAAGACTGCGGAAAATGCATGGGACTTGGTTCACCTATTATATTTGGAAAAGTGAGTAGCAAACAAATTTTTTTGCAGCAAATGTATTTGCCTGGCTGGACAGCTGCTAAAAATGATCTGCTCTTGGAATGTTGTCCTTGTCCAGCGACAACAATTGGTTTGCTTGGACACCTGCTGTCTTTTTCTTCTCCTCCCTGCAGTTCCTGTTCGGGATTCATACCATCCAAAGACAAGTCACTGTTTTTCCTCTGTTTGGAAATCTGTCATGCCCCAATGCATTAATTACAGAAACAATGGACAGTAAGATTAGATTGATTATATCATGGTGAGAAATGCAGGGTGGAGAATACCAGCGTTGTGTCTGCAGCAACAGCAGAGGAGAGACTGTAAGAACTGATCCAGCAAGATAGAGATGCAGCAGAGGGAAGAAGACAAAATTACATCAGTCGTGCTACTTGGTCCTTGAAGTATGATGGACCACTGTGTGCAAGCAAACCACCCTGGATATCTATCAGTGATGCTTGAGTCAACTGCATTGGGCCACCCACACACATGCAAAGCAGAGAGAGGGGCTGCCAGCAGGGAATAGAGGTGATAATGTATGATATATGGGTTGACAGTGCTAAAGGCAATCACGGTGTGGGCAGCAATTCTGCTCAGTTATTGCTCCCTGCCTTGCAACAAGGAGGATTCATTCCCTGAAGAAAAGGAGCACTAATGCAAGAGCTTACTGTCCAGTAAATGCATTCTTGAATGAGTGCCTGTACACCTAAAGAAACAGGAAGCAGCAATTAGCCCCACGTGCTCCAGACCACTTTATCCTGTGCGCCAAATCTTCTTTCTCCCAGTAAAATATCTTTCCAGAATTTCTTGTCAGACAGGGACAGTACTTTTTTTTCATAAAAACAGTCAGGCCCTGATATCTGCTTACCCTGCAGACCCTGATCTGAGATTAATGTAGACTGTAAGATTCCTTTCAAAGAGCTGGCTTCCCATTTGAAGAAATTATGCCCCCTTATCATTGATCCAGACCAGATTGGTTTTATTAAAAACAGAAGTTACTCCCACGGCATGTGGCGATTATTTAGCACTATGCATTTTTCCTGTAAATACCATGAAGAGCTGTTAGCCATCAGTCTGCACATGCAAAATGCTGGAGATCCTGCAAAAAATAATAAAAAAGCTGGTTTTAATGTAATATCTTGAAGTCCTTTAAGTTTGAGAGGATTTTTATATAACGGTCGAAAGAAAACCTATGCCATATCTCTCCTTTCTCCATGTATACTAACATTTATTCACATTACAGTAGCATCTGGCAGTCCCAACTGACTTCAGCACCCCAGCGAGCTAGACATGGCACACACATAATAAAAGACAGTCCTGGGCTCAAAGAATGTAAGAGCAAATCTTTGCTCAGTGAAACTAATGGTAAAACTCCCATAAATCAGTGGGGCTGGGATTCAAACTTATAGCCAAATTAGAGAAGACAGACAAAAAAGGTGGATGAGAAAAACCGAGACCTGCAGAGATCTGAATCTGAGACCTGCACTGAATCATCTATATCAAAACATAGCTTTAACAGAAGAGCAACCATTCCTCAGCAGAAGAACAACCTTTCAAGTATCCTGTCTCTGGCAGGGGCAGTAATGAAAGCATAGGAAAGCGTAGGGAAAAAGCAACTATTGAAGAGATCTTACCTTGGTACATCCTTTCAGTTTCTGTACTGAGATTTGATGCTGTTTGAAAACTCTCGGGTCATTCAGACCGCGATGTTTAAAGTAAAGTCTCTCTGTGTGAGTCAAGCCCTCTCTGGACCCGTAATACACCTCTGTCCTCCACACCTTCCACAGGGGAGCTTTGGCTCCCACACTGAGAGGCTGAGCTTAAATGTGCGCAAGGTCAGATGGGAATTGGTGAACTAGGCTGGAACTGAACTGCCTGAATTGTAGGAATAATTCTTTCCTTTCATCACAAAGGCATCCTTTCTTTCATCTCAGTTTCCAATGCAATACTGGCAAATAAGATCCAGCCCTGTTACATCCTTTTAATGGTAGAACCTCCTGAATGGGTTAAAAGACTCGATGTTTTTGATTCCCCAGTGCATCTCACATCAACAGCTGTTTACAGATGGGGCTAGGCAAACAGGAATTAACTATTTTGCTACGGATAAAAATAATCTTATCAAACTATTTGCATCAAAACTTTTGACAGTAACATTATCTTCTTTCCAGCCTTCCAAATATCTTATGAGTTTAATTTCATAGAACAGTCTCATTGCAGAGCAGACTATCACAGCATATTTTCTTTCCTCCAGCACACAATTCTGATTTTACACTATCTTATGCTACTGTTGTTATTGATTGTAGCTACATGTGTAGGCTACATTGCACTAGAAACTACAAGCAAATGGGAAAATATGGGTATGGCATAGGAACCCAGATTCTCACAGCAGGCTGGTGATAGGGCCTGGAGTAATTTGAGTATCTCCAGGTTATAATCCAGTATTTTGTCTACAATATACTTTTTCCCTTTGTTTTCTCTGCTTTCTTGGTCTTTCAGTCAGTGAATAGAGTGAAAGAGACTACTCTTATTGAGATGAAGACACTTTTTCTAGCTGGTGTTTGTTGTCCAATGTGTTCCAGCTGGGTTACATTAATGATAGAATATTAGAATAATAAAATGGTTTAGGTTTGGAAGGGCCTTAAATATAATTTAATTCCAACCCCTGTTCCATGAGCCGTGACACCTTTCATCACACCAGGTTGCTCAGAGCACCATCCAGCCTCTTGAACACTGCCAGGGATGGGGCATCCACAACACTTCTGGGCAACCTGTTCCAGTGCCTCACCACCCTCACAGTAAAGAATTTCTTCCTCATATTTTAAGTAAACCTACTTTTTTTTTTTTTTTTTTTTCAATTTGAAGCCATTCCTCCTTGTTCTATCACTACATTCCCTCGTAAAAATTGTATTTTGATCTTTCTTTCAGGTTCTGTTCAGGTACTGGAAGTCCACCATTAGGCCACCCCAAAGCCTTCTCTTTTCCAAGGCTCAACAATGCCAATTCTCTCAACCTTTTCTCATAGAAGAGGTGCTCCAGCTCTCTAATCATGTTGTTGGCCTCCTCTGGACTCTCTCCAACAGGCCCATGTGTTTTCTATGCTGGGGACCCCATAGCTGGATGCAGTGCTCCAGGTGGAGTAGGTAGATATTCCAGGGAGTATTATCTTGGGCTATATTTTGTTCTCATCCCCTTAAGAACAATGCTTATGTTGTAAATAGATTAGTCTTTACCAAGATCTGGAGCTGCCTCTTTGAAGCCCAGGAAGAAGAGATTAGGTATCAGTTTTGATATTTTAGGATTATGATATCTTATGCCTTTCATAAAATTATTTACTTTACACATATATACATACATATATATATTTTGAGGCCATTTGATCAGACATGAATAGGTGTGTTAATCTTCATGATCAGTTGTATGATATGAATATTCTTAAGATCTATATCTTGCCAGTTGTCTAGCAACCATTTATCCTTCAAACTATCCAGTCCCCTTTTTATTTGTTGTATTAAAAGGCCTTCTTGTCTCTTGAACTGAGACAAGTGCCCAAACATGGAGACTTTCCCTCTGCAGGAAAAGGCAGTTATGCACAGAATTGGCATTGTTTTACCATGCCACACATAAAATGATATTATATTTATATATGTATATGTATATGCATATATATAATAAATGAGATCTTCTATAGATTTATGGGGGATATGGGCTAGTATCACACAGAGCATTTGGAACTATGTTTTTATATAACTGAGTTTGCTGACATTTCCATTGAATGACCCATCCTATTTAGCCATATGACACTTAATAATCTCACTGCTTGAAATAATGTCAGAAGATTCTGTTAACGGTAGAGCAGTCCCACATTGTAAGTTTGAGACAGCTCATTTGCTCACAATCCCTGCAGCACACTTCCACCCAGACATTGCCCATTATGTATAATCATCTGGGAGTAAGGCAGGCTCAGTGCAATATTTGGGATAGTGTAATGGAAAGTGAGAATCATATGGATATATTGCTAAAATACTCATGTACTTGGACTGAATATGGAAAGCTGGCCATCATCAGAGGAGAACTATAACCAGTAATTCATATTTGGCTAGCATTTCTTACTTACATTGAGAGGGAAAATCTAGTTTAAACCTTGTTTTTGTGCTCAATATCAGATATGTGCACACCTGGATCATCCTCTATATAAAACATGATCTGGCTCAGGTATGAAAATTTGACAGTATTTATGTCAAATTAATCAGACTATACACTGCAGTGTTTATCCTGGCCTGATGACGGCTGCAGGAAGAGAGATGATAGCTGATCCAGCATAAAATCATGCTTTTGAAATATAGCAAACAAGTGTGAATTGGCCAAATGAGTTTGTACTAGTTCTGCATTTTGCCTCAAGAGGTAATAACATTTTTGATCTATTAAGTATTGCCCTTAAAACTGTTTTTGCTGTCTTCCCAACTGTAGTTTACAAAGAAATAGATTTTTCCATTTTTAACTTGTGTGTACAGAAGTGGAGCTTTGCAAAAAGAAACATGTATTTGCTGCCTTGTAATTAAGTGTAAATCCAAAAATAATCTCAAGTAAGCAAAATTAAAAAAAAAAAAGAAAATTATTTTTATTTGGGCAGTTACTGTTTTCTCCTATGTTTACCTATTAGATTCTAGTCAAAAAAGAAATTATGTGAGAAACAATCATACTTACCACACTCACATAGAAAAAAAAAATTTCTTCCAAAAATAATGGAGCAAATTCAGTCTGTAATTCAATATATAGGAGAATAAAAATCCTTTGTCCTGCAAACTTCCCCTTCTTTGGCAGATGGTAAAAGGTTCTCCTACAACTCTTGCTTTTTTTATATCTATTGAGCAAAATCATCACACCCTGTCATTGATTAGCCTGTTGGCCATTGTCAAACAGAGTTGACAGAGAACTATTTTTTTTTCTTTTTCTCTTCACTGGAAGCATCATTTTAATTTACCTACTGATTTTCATAAGCATATTGATACTTTACTGTTTTATGATTTTGTATGTGATTGAAATTGGTCAATGGATTTATTCAGGGAAAAAACCAAAAACATTCAAGGATGGGGACAGCAGGCCAGCCTTCCCACATAACCCCATCAGTCTTCTTTCTTCAAGGAAAGAAAACTTTAAAAAATAGAAAGATGTTACAATGGCTTGCATAATCTCCTAAGTTATGACTGGAATGAATTCAACTAATAACTTCTATGACCCTGGGAAAGATTCACAAAAGTACTTAGCAAAGTATTTTTCACATAACTCTGGGTGTCAAGTTCCAGTAGCCAAGTTCACAAATCTGAAGTATACAGCCTTTGAAAAGACCCAGGTGCCTCAGGACTGGACTCAGCAATCACACACTAAGGGTCTAACTAGAAATGTAACAGGTATTCCATTTAGAAGCAAAGCCAATGCAGTCTTCCTATGTGCTCAGGGGAAAGACAAGTGCAGGTGTAAAAGACAAGAGCAGTTTACATCCCAGCTGAACAAAAGCTGAATTTCCCTATGAAGACAGCCAGCTTTTTTCATCTGTTATGTGAGAAATCTAGAGTGACGCTGCTTCTGAAAATTGGTTAATTGCTTAAATGAAATAAGATGGAGCCAATACCAAATGGGGCAAAAGAAAATAGACAGTAACTTAGATTCACAGTGGAGAAAATAATGGCAGATAATTTGAAATCCCATCTATCTATTTTTCTGCCCACCTTGCAAGTCCCCTCTCCATGAAGCTTGGATTCATGGAGCAGTACTCTTTCCTGCCCTTTCCTTCTCTGTGAATGACAGGCTTGCTGCAATTTTTCAAACTGGTCTGGGAGTGATGATAGCTTAAAGGGTTTAGAGTAATTGCTGGTGAGCAACACAGTCTAAGGGTTTGTGTCCTGGGGAAATTCAACCTCAAACCTTCCATCTGAATTGCATGTTTCCTTACCAGAAAGCAACCCTTTATGAAGCCCTCTTGACAAGACTTTTCCAACATATTGTGCAAGGCATATTCGCATAACAACTTTAGAGCCTTGCAATCTGAGTTAAAAGGTGATCCTTAAGGAACTGAACTGGGTTGAGATTTTACATATGCCTGACGAAATACTTCCTGTGAGCCTTATATTATAATCTGATATGAAAGAAAATGATAAAATATTAACACTCTCTCCTACTGCCATTTTTAAAAGTGACTTGAAAATTTCTCTTGATTAATCCCATTGGTAAGGCTTGTAGATTTGGGAAAGTAGGGGAGCAGGACCAAATGTAAAATGGGACTATGGAAGTAGACTGTTATTTCCTCATTTTATCTTTTCCAGATTTGCTTTTGGCTTGCAGGCATGCACAATACTGATTAGACTCAGTTGTCATTTACCCTCATGAAAAATGTACTTAAGCAGAGTAATAGCAGAGCTGCATGAATTGGGGAAGGCAGAATATTATATTTGGAGATGTTTGGAGGTACAGAATTAGGCTGAGCTTTGTCTTCAGTAGTGATTCAGAGATATGAAAAAAACAATGGTACACTGTTCATAGGTCTTATTTATCTTTTCCATATAATTATTTCTTTTCTGCTTCAACAAGAATTAAATGTGCTCTTTCTTTTTTGTCCTCTACTTCTGTCAGTTTGAATTGTTGAAAGGTGCCAGATTGACTGTGTTGGAGTTTAAAATCCTTTAATTACCCACCAAACAGGTTATGTGTGGACAGCAGAAGTGTAAGCTTCCTCATGCCACCCTGACAGTGCATGCAACCATGCTCCCAGGGCTGGAGAGAGTCTGCCAGTCTTGCTAGTGAAAGAAAAACACAGGACCAGGTCTGCACCCTGTGAAAACTGACATTGCTCCAAAAACCTGAGCAGCTGTAAGCTCTGTATCTTTGATTTGATCTAGCTATTCGGGTGAAGAAATAATCAGTGGAAATTAGCTCTATGTAAAAATGATTGGTTATTTGCAAGTAGAAAACTGACTGATACCACTTAACTGCATTAGGGTGCAGATAGTCTTACTGCATTTACTTAAATATTAATGCAGCATGTCTCTAACATTTGAATATGAAGTACCTTCCATCTTTTTATCATTCTCTGTAAAATAGTTCTTCCTTAAATTCTTCGTATATACATTCCCACTTTTCTTAAACCTAAATCCTCAAGTTCTGGTATCTTCAACAAACTCAAATAGATCATCAAGCTTAATTTTATAATAATCTTCAGCTAGTTTAAATACCTCAGTCCTGTCATCTCTTAATCATCTTTATTATTCTTCTAAGACTAAGTAATTCTCTCATCTGTAAACTCTTCCATTCTATTTATCACCTCAGTTTCTCTGCATTCTGCTGCCTTGATTTCTGTTTTCATTCATGTATCCTGACATTATTTAAACAGCATGGGCCAAATTCTAATCTCAGTTGTGGCATTCTAAATCCAGAGTAACTGACTTCAGTGACTCCAGTTTTGATTTTATGTCAATGGATTTACTTTAGATATACTAAGCTCACAATCTGGCATTCTGGTGTTTAAAACTCAAATCTCAAAATACCTTTGTACTTTTTTGTTATTTATTCTCCTTTGAGTGCAATTATCATTCTCTTATATGACCTCCTTAAAACAGAAAATTATATGGAAAATTTAAGTGGAGGTGCCACCCTGCCTTATTTAATGCTTATTTACTTCTAGGACTCTCTGCTGCTGTAAGACCAGCTGAAGTCATGTGAGTATATAAGATTATGTGGAAGTTAATGTCTTTTCATGTGTTGTGAAGGTTTCACTCTAAGCCTGCAGTACAAACTCTTGGGAATGAGGGATCATCACAAATTCTGATACCTCCTCTTTTACCTGCACAGATATTCTGGGACTTGTTTCCTTACATACAGATACATGTCAGCTCCCATTCTCCCACAATGGCTGAAGCTTGAGAAAGCAATACAAGACAGATTAGTTCTCATGTAACATTCAGATGTTATGTTGGCAAGTGAGTTTAGAATGTAGAGACTAAAACAGACTGATAAGAA
This sequence comes from Polioptila caerulea, assembly GCA_013397295.1. NCBI lineage: Eukaryota > Metazoa > Chordata > Aves > Passeriformes > Certhiidae > Polioptila > Polioptila caerulea. The sequence goes on from VYXF01011206.1 coordinate 97,150, forward strand.
ATCTAATTTTTGAAGACTACAGGTGTTCCAGGCCTTCTTTCTTTTTTTCTTTACGCTCTGATTTTCCTAATTTATGATTCATGTTTAATGTGAAAATGAAGAATCTGTTTTCAGTCCATCCTCTTTTAACAGCCATAACTACTATGCAAATCACCATAACCTCAACAGAGGGGTGAAGTGACTTTACATGTTTATATGATCATTTTTTAAACGGGAAAAGAATTTAAAGTAAATTGAAATGATGATGTGTAGCAAGGTTTCTCCAAAGCAGATTCTCTGCTGAAATAAAACAAACCCAGAGGAGTAATTCTTGTTTATGCAAGAAGACTTATTCTTTCTCTGTAGGGAAATCATAACTTTCTTTCATTTCTTTCTAAGAAGAAACAATTTTTAAAATATTTTCTATGGTTTTGTCTTCCCACCTAAATATTTGATAGTAGCAGTCTGTTGAAAGAACTCCTTGTTTGGTTGGCAGTCCTGCTCTTTTTGCTCAGTTCCTCCTATTCAATAAGAAGCTGAGAATTTGCTTCATGTCAGTTTGTGCCCTAAAGATAAGCAGAGTATTTAATTCATAGATCTGTGTGTTGAGATACAACATAACCTCTAGAATAAGTTCAGGATAAAACCAGTAACTGCTTGTATTAGAATTAAAGGATTCCCCATATACCTGGAGATTTCTAAGAGAGACAGAGCTTGTGAGGGTCCTGAAAATGCTCACTCTTTAGATATGGGGCTCTTTTACAAATGGATGAAATGGATTCAAGCATTTCTTCCTGATTTCTCTCCAGATGATTTACTGTAGGCCCTCTCAAGAGCTTGCCTCTTCTAAAACAGTGTTGGTAGAACAAACTGTCAAAAAGACCTTACTGATCTGAAGGCAAAAGCAACTCTTTTACTTGAGGTGAACTCACAGATTTGGGTGCTGACAAATCCATGTGATTGACTATTCCACCAAGGAAATAATCAGGGCAATCACTGGCAGGTGAGGAGTGTGGTGGCACTGCTGGGCTTGAGACTTCCCACAAAAAAACAGGTCCTGCTGCTCCCTTCCATAGAACCTTCCTACAAAATCAGGCCTTTTCAGGTATGGCTGATTTTCCATCTGTATATTCTTTCACCTTAGAAAGGCACAAAGTGTTGTATGTACTAAAGGGAGTCACTTTGCCAATCCATTGTTTAAGGAGAAACGGCAACTCGTTAACAATGCACAGCGAAGTAGCTCAACACCTGCTGTCCTCTAATGAAAGGAAAAAATCCTACATCCAATTGAAGCTTCAGGGAGTTATTTTTTAAGTAAGGAGAATGCAATTACTCATCACTGTTCTACACAATGATTTTTAATTACCTTACTTTTATGTCTCTTGTGCAACCACTCATCTCCAGGATCATTGCATCTCTTTTTCTGCTGAGTAGGAGGACAAACTGCTAAAGGTATGACTGGTTCTGCAGGCCCCTTTCAGGAGCAGGTCATTATCTCAACCTGTCCATCCTCTAACCACTCATGTGAAAATGGCAATGGTGTTGCCCTCGTATTACAGCTGGGAATCTTGAACATTCAATGACTCGTCAAAAGTTACACAGGAACACTAAGGCAGAGCATGCACTCAGTTTCTTTTTTGGAAATCTTTGACAGTGCTGCTAGCTCCAATTCATTTGTTCTCTCTGAATCACTAAAAGACCTTATGTTACACTTTTATCTGAAATCAGTTATGTGTATACGTTTTATTCTAATGTACATGTTCTAAAACCTGAAGCCTCAGCCTTAGATAAACAGATATAATTAGTTATTTCCTTAAGAATATATGTTTAAGAATTCAAAATTTAACATGAAAGAAAATCTACTTCTCTTTTTATAACAATTTCATTTTTATTTTATATGGCACATTCAACCATTAACCATAATTTATGCCCCAGTACATGGAAAAGGAACATGTACTGCTTATTTTCATAGAACTTTCCTTGTGTTAATTGTAGAGGCCCCTGAACATGGAGAATTCTTCTGTTTTTCAGAAGTCAGGAAGCATTTGTGAACTGTTTAACATATATTCTGCTCTTCCCTCCTTGTGGATGTGTTCTGAACTGTCGTTTATCTGACCATTTTTAAAATCAAGATCCTGATTGTATTTGTTATTCTATAGAAAATTTAGACATTAATCACTATACTATGTGAGGCTTTCTCCATACAGACTGACCTCATCAGAGTTTTGTTCTTCTTATACATAGATATCTATTTGAAGTCTTCAAAAAAACAACCAAAACAGAGAAACTGAGTCTATGTACCCTTGAAATATATTAAGAAAGAAAGTTACTGAAAGAAAATACTGTGATGTGCTCATAAGAAAAAAGAAACCAAAAAACCGGACCAAAACCCCAAAATCACAGAAAAATACTGTGATGCTTATTTAGCAGAAATACTGTGCAGCAACATCTAAAACATTTCTCCAAGCCATTACATATGATAAAGAGGACTTAGTTCTGAGCAGCCTGGGCTATAGAGTGCTCATGTTTCACCAAGTACAACAGCAGTTAGAGTGAAAGGAGCACAGGAGTTAAAGGAGATATTCCTTGGTTATATTACCTAGTAGTTCATGGGGAAAGATGCTTGGAAGGTCAGGATGCCCACAGACCTTGCCCAGGTCTGGCCAGCTGGGACAGGCAGTTCTGAAGGGTTAGGACGTCAAAGCTGGACACTCAGGCCCTGTGGTGGGTAGTCATGCACACACCTAAGGTGGATATCTAGAAAGATAAATCTTCAGTGTTGCCACACTTTTGCACAGGACAATTCAGAGAGCCCAAACATGGAATAAAACTGCATTAAATCTTCTCTGCTGGGGTTGTCATCAGTTATTGTGAGAACATTTCCCCAGGGTTATATCACTTTCAGGATTTCCCCCTCTATCAGGGTATCTCCATATCCCAGCTCCTGTAATTCAAGCGTCCTTCAAAGGAAGAACCTTTGAGGATCCCAGGGTAATTGATGATTCTTGGATTTTCAGTCCTGTGACTCACAGAAGATACAATAGTCAAACAATGTCTATAATAATAAAAATTATTGAAGTAGCACAATTTGTAATTTTTCAATTAAATTTCCCCTTCTACTGTATGCCATTTAAGATGGACTATGTTGCAGGACTTCTGATCAGAGAAGGACAAGAAGAATAGAGAATTACCAAACCAACTCTGCTGACCAGCCAAGAAGATTTCTACCCAGAGGGAAGAGGGGTGGATTGAGGAAGAGGGGTGGAGAACAGAGATTCTACAACCATAATATGCTGGCAGAGCCCTTTCCTGGAAGGCAAGTAACAAAGGATTTTGTGATCTTCTGTCACTTGCATAAAATGAAGCACATGTACAGAGTGACAGCTACTTGGGCCTAAGGTCCCTTTCCCAATACCAGGCAATGGACGCCACATTCTTCCTTGGTTATTGCTGTACTAAAGTCTTATCCCATATTGTTTACATCTGATGCCTTTTCAGCACAGACCATTCTTTTTGTCTCAAAACATCCCCTTATTTCATGTTCTTTTCTTATGTGATGAGTGGAGACATGTAATACAAACTTTTCATTTTATCCATCTTTATAGCTGTATTCAGTAACCAAACTTGATTATTAAATTTGAGCCTTATTCTGCATCAATCTAGTCCTGTGCTATGTTCTCAGGCCAAGTCGCCTAAGCAGACCATAAACCAGATGTGTTTCTTAACTTTTTCAGGACTTAATTTTGCCACTTGGTTTGGATCACAGAGGAGTTTTTAGCCTGCAGTCTTTGATGCCTTATGTTTGCCTTCATAAAAATTATATAGAAAGTTATAAAAGAGTGATAAGGCCTTCCAGTTTTACCACCAAATGGAAAAGTCGTCTGCACAAAGAATTTATAACCATCTTGTAGCAATTTCTAGGATCTAAAATCATTTTAGATGATTATGCATTAGAGATGTTGAAAAGAATGTAAACCTACCAGTTTCTATGCAAGAATCATGAGAACCTACTCTGTTTCCCACTTTTATATACCAAAGGTCTCTCTTCAAACCCCTCTTACATGCTGAGATACATTGACTTCAATAGGACAACTCACGTGAGTAAGAAAGATTTGAATGAATGAGAGTTTCAGGCATGGGATATAAGATCAAGAAACATGAAAACCTTTTAGTTAACTCACTTCAGCATCACTAATACTGAGTGATGAAAAGCTTTAGTTATGATTAATGACATTGGGATTTTTTTTTAAAGATAAAGTCAGGAGCTTTTGTAAGTCTTTTTGTTTGTTTTTAAAATGTGATGGGTACACTTAAAACATATTAATATTAAAAAAAATATTACTCATCTAAACCAGCTTGCATATTCCAAAAAAATAATTGGTGAAATACAGACTATAAGCCAAGCTTCCTAGTCATTGAGTGCTGTATGAGAATCTTCCTTTTGAAAATGGATATATTTAAAACCGTGAATGCTTCCAGAGCCTTTTGTGTACTTGAATTTTGTGACAAGATAATAATTTTGTTATATTTTTATCCTGTAAGGGTTAGCAAAATGTAGTTTGTAGAAAAATGTAATTATTTTAAAAGGAAAACTTAGAAACATTTTTCTGTCCGGGGCAAGAGGGACAAATAGCCTCATGTTAGGCATCGCACCATCCTCTCATCTTCCACTAATATCCTTTTGGTGGAAAATATAATTTTCATCTCAATAATTTAAATCCACCCAAATAAATTATACGAACATAAATTAATAAAAATTAATGTCCAGAAGGAATTGCACTAACCTCTACCTTTGATATAATAGTGCTTTTGCTTGGAGGTTGCATATAGTTTATTTGCAATAATAAACTCTTTGCATGATAAGTGCTGTTGCAACATCCTGTGATTAACAAGGCTGTTTCATGTTCTTAATGATAGCTAAACAATGGAAATATTTAGGCAATTTACAAACACTGAAACAAAAAGAAGTTGTATTTCCTCACATATGTATGGTGTGTTCTGATCCATTTATGCTTCTGCTGAGTTCTGCTGAAGCATGAAAAAGGTTGTAAATCATATTTGACATACATCCCGTGGGTCAGCCACCACTCTTCTAAGAGCATTGAATGGAATGGGAATAACCACTTTTGAAAGCAGAATATAAAAAAGAAATTGTGATGTGCTGTATAAACCAGAAAACTATCACTTAAAAACGATCATCAGCTTAAACTCTAGTTGCTTGCACTTTTTTTTTTCAGTCCAGGCAAGGAAACGGTAGAACAGAATGGCAGGATGGCAATCCTTCATGAACTTTTTTCATTATTTTGACATGGGATGAGGCCCAGCAGGGTGAGAGACTGCTTCAGGAGTGCAGGGATTGTGTCAGGGTGTTCATGGAATGGAGATCTAAAAGAGAGACGACTGGTCCCACCACTTCTTATTTTTGAGAAACAAGCAACATCTTCCACCATTTAGAATTCAGGACCCTATTGCTCACAGCATGGAAGTACAGATATTTTGTATGTTCATGTGAACAGAAGCCCTTTGAGGAAGTACTATAGAAAGGGTAAGACATAGAAGCTAATCAGTTCTCTTGCTGTTGACTGCACTCTGTAAATTTAGTAGTGCAGACCCAGTTCTGCCCCTAATGAGGATGATGACCCAGTCTGCTGGGACTAGGATTGAGCCATGAAGGTGCTTGATATGTCACCCTCTCAATCCCATAAGCATATGACGGAGATGCTCTCACGTGCCCAGCAGAAATATTCTGACATTCAGTGCATCTGCAAATGGAATGGCTGTGTTTGCACCTGCTCTTTTGTCTAGGCTGCCTTTTCCTATTTCAATCAAGTTCCACCCATGTCCTTTCTTTTCTTTGTCTCTTAGGCATTTGCTCTAACCAAGAGAAAAGAGCAGTCTGATGTTTGTTTCTTCAGTAGGAATATAATACCTATGTTGGTATCTGTTGAAGTGGTCAAAAGTAATGGCAGCAAAAAAAAGGCAACCCCTACAGCTTGCAAAAGTCATCCACCCTCTCCTGTTGGTCACACTGGTGCTGTCTGTGCCAGCAGTAAGTAACTCAAGTTCCTGTGAGATGCAGCATCTACCCCCCATTGCCTTCATGTACTGCTGCCCCTCAAACTACTATCAGGAAAATAACAGACTTGCATGCATGCATGCTTGCACATACGTGTATGTGTAACCGTGTATATGTATATTAATGGATTAACTCATTTGTAGATGAAGAGCAATCAGCAATGTCATGACATCATGGGGGCCTGTAATTGCACATCAATCTGGACTCTGTGCCTTGATCTGCAGGCTCACATTACTGGCAATAATATTTCTGGTGTAATCATGCATATACTTCGTATTCCTCTGGCCAGGATGAAGCTGTAGGAGCTAATGTATTCTGAGTCAGACCAACTGCCGCTCATGAAGGGAAAAAAAGACTTGCTTGAGTAACCGTAATAATTGGAAAATTATTTTGATAGCCTGAAACAATCTTATATATCACAGAACTTTATTAAAATAATATCAAATCAAATTAACTGCTATTCCATAATGAATTAGGTAACAAGGTAGGCAGATATTAATCGGCCTTGGCTCCCAGGCAGGGGAGCCAGGAATTTATTAGCTCTTGCGGCTTGTGTGAGGGTGAAGACAGAAATCAGTATCCCAGGCTGCAAGGGAAGCCCCTGAGACAGCTGAGCTTTTACTTTTTTCTCACTTTCACTTTATAATCCATCATTAAACACTTGTATTTCTTTTATGTGGGGTCTTATGAAATTTTTAATTTTTTAATTGCTTTGTGATTTAATAATGAGGATTTTTGTGCATGTGTGTGTGCATAGCATGTGTAACTCAGCTGCCAATATCAGAATTAACTCACCTTTGTCCACCTATGGCTAACCTTTATGGAAGAAAAATGTAATTTAACAACTTGTCTATTTACCAGCAGAAAGATTGCCAAGTTCATAGGCATTGTAGCATAAATAACAAGGTTTAATTAGCTAACCTGACTTGTTCTGTCCTACCCTGTCCTGTCCTGTCCTGTCTCAAAAAGGGAATGGAGGAACAGTGGGCAGAAGCATGGAATAAGAGACAAAATAGGGTGTAATGTCCTACAGTGAGATCTTAGTGATAGTTAACACTGCTCACCTAGGAAGTGATGAGGGTACACCTAGTTCATTATTTTTTGTTGGCATCAGAATTTGCTATGATCTGCACTAACTTTATTTCCTGCTCTTTTGTGCAGTCTGCTGCTAATTCCTGGCTGAGTGATGGTCCTAGCAGCTGCCTGAGTAGCAGAGGGCTGGAACCTGAGTTTATTTGCTAGGTTTCTGTTTGTGCAGAGAGATAGATGCCCCTTAGTCTGAACTATGACAGGTGAAGTTACAAATCATGCCAGCACTAGCAGGAAAGAAGACACTTATTTGATTCAAAAAACTCTCATGAGAAAAACACCTTTTGGAGCTGGAGGTTATTAAGTCATGACAGTAAGTAAATCTGGAGTGGTGTGTTCTTGGGAGGCTGGCTGTTTGGTTGTTTGATTGAAAAACAGGAATGGATACAATAACAGAGACAGCAGCAGCAGGTAAATCGAGTAAGAGAAAACTGCCAGTAAAATCAGAACTCTGTTTCCTTGGAATAAGCTGATTTGGAGTTCCAGATTTGGAAAACAAGTGAAAAAAAAATTAAGGTGAGAGGAGAAAATTATGTTTTTTGTAATATCCTCTGGATATTTGAAAAAAACACTGAATGAGCATATCTGTCTCTGTATGCTGTCCCAGAAGAGAACTGAAGCTTGTTCGTTGGACCTCTCATCCAAAAGGAGAAGAAGCTGATGTTGCATTTCCAATGAACATTTAAAAAAAAATATCTCTGGTTTTGGTTTTCATATATGTAGAGACTAAAAGTGTCCATGGCTGCTTGTTGCTTCCAGAAGTTCTGTATCTGAGCAGGGCCAGCTGGGGCCAGTTTTGTGGTCCTGCTAGGGAGGGAGGAGAGGGTGACACTGGTGCTGTTCTGGAGCACAAGCTCCCTGTGTCCCACCCCATCTTGCATTATGCTCTTCTCATAATTCTTGCCTGTTCTTACTTCATGAACAATAGGCATTCCCAGCACTGATATTTTTTGTTCCCTTCTTTCTTTGTGTCCACAGAAAGGACATCAAAACAGAAAAGCCAGAAGAACAGGAGCCTCCAGCATCCTTTTGAGACACAGCACAAACTTAGTGCAGTGATTAATGAGGTATATGAACTCTGTATTGCAGGGCAGAACCAGATCAATCTATTACACCTCTCTCAGGCTCACTGCCCAGACACTGATCAGATGCCTTCAGTTCTTGTGTTATTATTGTCACATTTTCTCTTTGGATTATTTCCTACCTACTTTTCCCTCACTTGTCACTTTCATTTGGACATGGAATTTCTTGAGCATTTCAGGCAATGTCAGGGAGACACCAAAGAGGAGAAGTAATAGAAGGCACCTGTCGTTCTGCTAGGTGTTGGGCAATAGAAAGTAACTTTATTGTCTATGTGCATTAACCATTCCACATGGCTATTAACAAAACATAAGTAGTCACCTCAGGGTGATCTTTTTTCAGTCAAAACTTGTATGAGAAGAGTATAATGATTGGCAGGAAGGTGCCTGGATGGATGAAGCTGAAATAAAATAGGCCAAATTTGTGAAACACTGATGAAATGTGTGGTGGTGCAACTGCAGTTGTTCCTCAGAGAAGGGCAAGAAAAGATAACATGTTCCTTAGAGAGATACATTTTGGAGAAGTTTAGTGAAATCACTGTATATTCCCTTCCGGCCTTTGAACTAAAAGCCCAGCTATTACCCCAGATAAGAAATTCAGTTTTGTTCTGGCAAATGTAAGCAGAGTGTTTTATTCCAACAACTGTTCATGTTCAAATATAAAAGCAGTTTTAAAGAAAAAAACTTCTTGGCTTTAGAGTTGGTTTTGAAGTCTCATTGTATAAAAGACACGGAAGAAAGTCCTCTTTGAGGACATGGAATGTTCAGTGTGTGCTATAGCGATGCCATTTATGACAACTCATGCCTTGCTACTTCTGTTTGTCTGCTAGACTTTCATGATAGTCATTTCTAGACATATCAATCTACACTTACAAAAAGAAAATTGCACTAAGAATGGCTTTCTGGTAGGCTGATGTCACAGCTCCTTAAACTTTCCTACCCTACAGCCTGCATTTTACAAGTCATAGCTCTAAGCTGAAAGCCATTATGTAAATACTCTATGGTTGAGAGCGCAGGGCTGGTGTGAGATGTTGGAAGTTCCCCACATGTTGAAGCTGATACAGGCCATTGTAGTCCCTGGGATGTCTCCTTCCTCAGTTTGGCCATCAGCCTCATGATGGCCCCATTAAGCTCTTGGTCGTGTAGCAGAAACCTCAAGGGCCACAGGATGCAACACTGGCACTTGAAAGTTCCCAATTGCCAGGCAGCTCCCATCATGTCTTAAATAAATATCTAAGAATAGTCTAAAGTATTAACACTCATACTGTGGAGGTGCAGTAGTAAGTGTATCTTCTGTTTTTCATATTTTGCACATAAAGTAATCCAAATCAAAATTTCAACTCCCCAATTGATAAGTACATCTATGGGAATGGGATCTGATTTATACAAGTCCACTACTTAGGGAGATAAATAAGAGACCTTAAATAAGGAATAAGGGGACGAAAGGTCAAATGAGTAATGGTTCAGATGCATATCAGGACAAATTGGCTTTTTGTCTGTGTCGTTTTGTAGAAATATTTAATTTAAAAAGTTATGGTGGCATTAAATGGAATATTTTTATTAAATACCATGTCATTGACTGAAATGATGCACAAGTGGGAATAGTAGACACTGATTAAAACTACTTAATATAGATTTTTTTTTGCCATCTCCTTCCAAAAGTTAAGAGACAATTTGGGTTTGCCTGCTTTGGGAGCTACACAAAGGTGAGAAGGTTTGTTTCAGCCTGATGGAGATGAGAGAATAACAGAAGGCTTCTAGGGGATTAGTGAGAGAGATTTGGGAGGCATCTGCCTGGGGATCTGAATGTGTTAGCTCTCCCAGGGCCCACAAAACTGTAGTCTGGACTGGGCTCAAATTATGTTTCACACAATTCAGTTTGAGCTCTCTGTTTCTAACCCTTTTGAGCTCTCTTTGGGGCTTAGAGTGCATTTAGATGCAATAAAGCCACCAAACTCTACCTAAACAAATTATTTTCTCAATTCTTGCCTCTTGTATTTCATTCCTAGCTTACCTCATTCTATTTCTCACACAAAGCATTCAGGTCACAAATGCAACTTCTACAAAGAGTATTAAATCTCTCTTCAAATATCACCAGATGGATGTCTGAAGGGTAAGGTAAAAAGCAATGAAACCCATTCATTGTGGTGTGAAATCTCATCAGTTCCAAAGTTTCTGAAGCTTCTTCCTGTTTGCTGCTTATTCATTAGCCCATCCAATACCAGTAATTTCAACTTGGTTCCTATTAAACATAATCCAAAGGCACCATCACAGTTGACAAGGCCTCTGTGCAAACTGAGCCACACAGCACCGAGCTGCTGGTGTACAGAAGGGCATGAGCAGCCTCTCAGCTGTGGAGCCAACTGCTAACTGCAGTAGGTGCAGCTGTTAGCTCCTGTGCTGGTCCCCTTGGTTGCACAAATACCATGCCACCACAGCTGGACAAAGCACAGGAGAAATGCCATCACTAGGGCTGCAGTCAGGGAAAGGTCTGACCAAGCTTATACTAGTAGATGTCTTGCATCTTAGTGGTTTGCACTTCCCGTGATAAAAGGGGCCTGAAATTACCAATGTGATGATGTGTTGAAGCAAGTAGTCAATAGAGTTAGCCAGGTGTTAAAAACTGGTGGATTGTTTAGACATTTTGGTAGCTATGTGTCCTCCTGCTGTGGAACATGCCTGTCCTGGCTGTTGTTGCTGTAATGCTGTCAGTGGCCATTTAGTTTGCCTTCTGTAAGCTTCAGGCTTCCATTAGGACAATGAGTGGAAAATAATGTGCTTGACTGATTCATTGCCATAATGGGATACTGCTTTAAAAATAAGAGCCTGAATTCTCACTTACATTGAGGCTATTTTACATCATTCTGGCAAGCACAAGAGGTCTTTCAAGTGGGTGTAGAAGTAACTTATGGCCCATTTACACAGCCAGATCAGTGTGAAGTGACCTTCATGTAAATGACAACCAGGCCCCAAATCGTTAAGTTACTTTTTTTAAAGATCCAAGTTGGCCGAGGATGCTTTGAGAGGGGAAGTGTTTTTCTTTCTTGTTTTTTCTTCTCAAATTAGTCAAAAGAGGTTGATCGCTTTAAAGGATGGAAGAGTTCACCACGGCTCCAGAAAAACATCGAGTATGAGAGCCTAGATTATGTCAGAAGACATGCAGCAGCCCACGCATTAGACTTGAAATCTGTGCTCGCACCTGCCCCGACTCATTTTTTTTCCCTTTGCATTTATTGAGATGACACAATGTCAACAGAATTCTGCAAACTTTATGACAAAATTGTGACAGATCTGCAATGGCAGGATGACTTATGGAAATGTTGAAGTGGCTTCTCAATCAAGCCTCAGGATAGCTTGTGACTCCATTGTCTTAGAGGTCAGAAGTCAGACTCCACCAAGGAGAGACATCCCTTGATTCTGGTCCAATTTCCTGCCATATGCTGGAGGTGGGAGGGGGGGAATCAAGCCTTTTAATTGCTTGATCCCTGTGTTTTCTCATCTGCATTCCCCAGCTAAAAATGCTTTCCATAGCACACTCCATTGTTTGCAATGTGGTCTGATAAGTCCTTAAAATGCTGCAGATCTGATTCCTTGTGTTCTTCACACTTTCAAATCATTTGCTGTTGCCCAGAACAAAGCAATGGACTGCCATGGACATAAGCAGGTAGGTAATATTGGGTTGGTAGCTACATCTGCTACAGGAGCAAGGTTTAGAAGAGGAGAAGGGGACATGAGGAAAAATAATCAATTTCTTTCCCAAGTCCTACATTACTGAGAGTGCAAGCAATAGCTGCCCTTCAAAGAAAGTCTGCTGCTTTCCCTCTCACTGTTCTGGTCACAGGATAAATCTGGTGATGGGCTAACAGGCATGAATTCATTTATTCTAGAATATTTTTCTCATCGCAGTTACCAAGTTCAAATCTTTTCAGATTTGCATGCACCACCTTTCTACCCTGACTTCTCCAAAAAGCAAATAGAAAATCCTCTTGTGACTATCAGTCCTCACAACAGTGAAATAGGGATGAGATGCTTGGCAGTACAAAATGCTGTATGAGGGATGGGCACCAGACAGATGGACAGTTGCCAGCAGTTCACACTGTAATAACAGGCTCAGCAACAGAGACAAACCCACCAAATCAGCCATACAAAACTCCCTGCTCACCTGCCTGTTTCTGCCACTGTCTCTAGAACCTCAAAGAGAGTGTTGCATCTAAGGCACATTTTGTGGGGTTCCACAATGAGTGCTGAAGCACTGAAGTGTTTGGAGAGAAAAAGTTACCTGGTTTTCAGGTAACATTAGGAAATGCTCCTTTATTTCTATTCCCAGCAACCTCAGTTCACCAGCAAACTTTGGTACTGAGATGCAATGAAAGGAAAAGCTGCGAGTGTAACACACTTCAGTGACTTTCCTTGATATGAAGCTCTTCACAGTTCACTGAAAGAGCTTAAGGAAACTCAGATGCTTCTGCACAACTTTAGTGTGGCAGGCAGATACCATGACTGCAGCTTGTTTATATTTCATGACTGTAACATTATGGTACCATTTGTTTATTTAAAGATGAACTTCCATGCTCAGTCAAACTTTAGACACATTATTTAAACATAAGCCAATTTGCCAATCATGTATCTACGGCTATTTTCCTCCATAAATACTTAATAATTGAAGATAAATGTTTGTAAACAAGACCTTTTTCCTCAACATTCAGTTTCTTCTCCTGTTCATTCATACTAAGAGGTCATTGTAAGCTTCTTGTTTTCATATTTTATTTTGGAATGTCTTATTTTCTTTGGGAATTATAGAATTATAGAATAGTTTGGGTTGGAAAGGATCTTAAAGGTCATCTGCTTTCAATCCCTCTGCCACAGGCAAGAACATTTTTCACTAGATCAGGTTGCTCACAGCCCCATCTAGCCTGGGATTGAACATTTCCAGGTATGGGGCATCCACAACTTCTCTGAGCCACATGTTTCAGAGCCTCCCCACCCTCTGAGTGAAGACTACCTTCTAATATCTAGTCTAAACTCTCTTTTAATTTAAAGGCATTTAGGCCTATGACCAAACAACCCAATAGATGAATGACAAGCATTCTGCATGGTTCTGTGAAAAGAAGAGAGAAGCACAAAGGACAAAGTAGAATACATTCATACATGAATTCAGCCTTCTGAGATCACTGAAAAAGGAAAAAAAAAATGAAAGAAGCAGCTCATTCTTCAAATGGTGTCAGAACGAGTGGTAAACAGTGCTGAACCATTTTTTAACCTGCTCAGGATAAACAAATGAGATTTATTTCTGCTAGCTAAAATGCATTGGAGCTCTATCAGGTTTTGTGTTTTTTTCATTGTTTTTAGCTTTTATTAGAATCCACAGGTGTTCCCAAATAAAACATATCCTTTTTCAGAGGTAGGATCTCAGAGCCTAGTGTTTCTCTCTTAAACACCACTGGAGAAGTGCTATAACTCTATCCAGTGATAAAACAGGTAGGATGAAACTTAGTCCTGCAAATCTTATTCTGAAACAAGGCTGAAAATTAGAAATTTCAGTACATTTTAAAGAAATCAACACATTTCTGCTAATGCACTATGAAATGGAGGCATTTCAAAATGTAAAGATTTGAATGAACCTGCAGTTCCTTCATCCCATAAATACACCCTACCCTTGCCAACAGGACCCTGTGTTTGCATCCACAACCTCAGCTCTCCCTTGCTATGAGCAGAAATTCTGAATATGGCTGGGCTCTTTCTCCTTTTTGGCTGCCTGTCTTCCCTGCTTTCCTCCTCTCCTAAATAACAGTTTCAATAACAAAGCTGAAATAAAGATGGAGTTGGGTCAAAAGGAAGGAAGCACCTGAAACATACTGTGATTTCCATAGAAATATTGTATTTTCATTCTATTTTTGACTAAGATTAAAGGTTAATATTCAAAGAATTAGTAAAGTTTTCTCATTTATTTCCTGGATGAACAAATTGTCAGAAGATAGGGAAGAACATAAAAGTTACTAGCTTTTGACAATATTCATGGTGTGTGGTACCTGATGAAAGTAAAGATTTTCAACAAAAACAAAAATATGCATATCACTGTATTTTTAAAGGTGTTACTGCAGAGAAGACACTGTTTTAAATTGCTTGCTGTTAGGGACAGGACAACCTGAGGATGATTTCAGTAATAATTTTCTTCTAGCATATTGCTTTCTTTTAAATATGCTGTTTCCTGCTCCCTTGATAGAGCACCTTTCATGTCATGAGCCACAGTTCCTGGAACACTGATTTTTTTCTTGTAAGATACTGTGTGCCTGTGACTTTGTTACACATTGATGTCACTGAGCACTGCCCAGCCTCTCCTTGAATGGGAACTTGAGAAAACCTTGTGTGAACCAATCCTTCTGTGGGAGATGCAGGGAACACCAGGAACACAGGGATGAGGGGATGGCTCCTGTCTAAGCCCATGACAACTCACTGGATTCTGGGGTTTTGAGGCTTTTCTGGTTTGTCATTTTTAGGTCTACCTGTACTCTATTAATACTGAACTGATAGGGACTGCAAACACTGAAGAGTAGTAACCATTTTATTTGTTTGTTTTGTATAGCGCTGTGTGCAGAATCACTCTAGATATCATAGCATTATAAAACACACAAAAAAATAAGGATGGGAATCCTTCCAGACTTGCAGGGATTCAAGCCATATCCTATATGAATCTCATCATATATGAATTTTCTGTTTCAATTGCTTGCAACATACTTTTCCTTCAGAAGGGTTGACACCTGAACTGGACCTACCATGCATTATAGCTGCACTTTCAGGTTGACTACATGCATCCAAAACACAAGCCTCTATCACCTCCCTTTTCCATGTTTCCTTGGTGACAGTGGTACAATATTGAGCAACTAGGCTAAACCAAAACATAGTTATTTAAACATTTATTATTTTATAACACTGCGTTAAAATTTAAACACATTTTAAACCTATTCCAGCTGCCTCGTTCTAAACTCTATACTATCAATGGCTGAACTGGAAGGAGTTAATCACTTCTCCCTAATTTTCTTTTATAAATATGTGATTAGCCTGAATTATTAGGAAGGCACAATAGCTTTATTCTTCCTGTCAACTATGTGCAGAGAAGTCGGGATTAGTAATCTCCAGGGATCAGGAGCTGATTTGGTGGAGGCAGGCAGGAGGACGGCTAACTTTTGAACCTAAGAGGGCTTTTCTGGGCAAGGGTGACAGCTGTAGCATCTTTAGCCTGGATTTGAATTTGAATTCTATCAACCAGTGCAGCAATGCTATGACTTGGCAATATGTTATAATAATCTTTGTGACACAAATGTCGGGGGCTTTTTGTTACATGTCCTCAAAGAGATTTAGGTAATTAATGTTAAATTGATGATATAAAACCTTCATTCTATCTCTCTTACTAATTCTGATCTACTGTAAATAGACAGAAATATTCACAGGCAAATAATCCCAATGCTATTTTGGGGGGGGTTGATTTCTTTTTTATCATGAGTATGAGGTCAATAGTTTCTGTAAGATACTTGTCTCCGAATCGGAAAGGCTTTTTATTGAAAACCTTTTAAAAATAAGGATGAGACTTGAACGCATTCTCTCACTGAAAAGGCCATATACTATTTCATGCTGTAGTTTTAAATGAGAAAATGGGGCAATGTGTCAGAATTTATCAGCTTTTCAGCACAGTTGTGAGATATTAAATGTTTATGTAGCAGATGGGAACAGTAGAGAAACACAGTGCGTAGCTGTGTTGGGCCAAGAGGAAAGGAAGTTCTCCAGCCTTCCCCCTTTGCTGTACTATGAACCTGCGACCCTATTGCCCAGAGGCAAAAAAGCTACCTGCAGAGATGTCAGCTGTATGGAAAAAAGGAATTACAGTGAAGCACAAACACTCAGCTCTGCAGAGGTGCTTTTCTTAGTCCTTGAGGCTTTTTGTCCGTTTGGCTCAGTCTTGGCAAAAGCATTGAGGGATTATTTTAGGTAACACTAGGGCATAGAGATCAAGTAAAATGAATGAAATTAAATGAGTGGAAAATAACTCAAGATGAAATATTTGCTAACAATGGAATACAATGGGCAGGAGAACTGATGAGAAATACGAACTGAAAATTCCGTTTCTTGGGAAAGTTCAGGTGAAATAATATATTCAATAGGGATAAGTACTCCTGTGCTAAACACGAGCTCAGATCTGAAAAGAATTTCAATGGCCTTATGCTTGATATGTGCATTTTGTTAGGAACTGGGACCCATTTTTCTCAACGGGAAAGAGCTCAGAGAAAAACCTCTGCCTGGGTTTTTCAGTCAATTAGCATATTCTTTAATTAATGAATTAAATTAGAGAATTAAACTTAGGCAATTGGTGAGGATAGATAGCAGTGTTGTAAATTTTACACTTTGGGGATCCTTTTGCTCTGGCCTTTTCCTTCCTAAATGATTGGTTAATAAATCTGACTAATGAAGCATGCAGATAAAAGGTAAAATTTTCAAATGCATCTAATTGACTTAGAATCCAAAGCCAATGGGATTTATTGTCCTTAAGTCATTTAGATGCCTCTGAAAGTTTTACTCATCTATTCCATTGTTAACATTGATAAAATAATGAACATTTACAGTTCACAAGGGGGAAAAAAGAGAAAGTACAAATAAGATTACTTATAGACTTCAGGAACTGAACTGACCACAGTAGTAACTTGTGGCTGCAGCTTGCTGAAGAGCTCTTGGCGGTTTATTCCAAACATGCATCAAATAACAAATAACTAAAGGGGTGTTGCACCACTACATGATGCTCTGTAACATCTTCTCATCTCACACTGAATCATGGGATCGTTTCCTACAAGCCATTGCTGATGGATATACAGTTCCTAAGTCAAGGGTGTATATTATTCTCTGTTCTTAACGTTAAGTATAGATGGACTATACCTTTGAAATGTTAATTTTCTTCTGAAAATGTGTTTTAAGGCTGTCCTAATGACACACATTTTTTTTTCTTGCAGGAAATTTTGTTGCATTTTCCTGAGAAACTGATGAAAAATCAATTTTTTTCTTTTTTCAGATCTCTCTAAGGTCTTGCCTACATCATGGCAGGGCTGCACTGTCTGATTCACTTCCATGTGTTGTATAGCAGACCCTCTCACATCCCAAGTGATCTCCCAGTGATACACCAGTCTCAAGTGATCACTCAACTTTGTAGAAAAGCAAAAATGAAATTACTAACTGTAAAATGAGTAACTGACAGTCCAAGCCGCATGGGCCACGGAGCAGGAGGATGCAAAACTGTAGGTCCCATGATGAGGAGCATGAAGCAATTGTGAAATGAGGGAGCCTACATGTGCAGGACTTTGGGGTTGGGTAGCAGACCAGTTCTTAAGTTTCTCATATGTAA
>VYXF01011206.1:119507-142575 GCA_013397295.1 Polioptila caerulea
GGAAGGAAGGAAGGAAGGAAGGAAGGAAGGAAGGAAGGAAGGAAGGAAGGAAGGAAGGAAGGGAAAGTCTTCTCTCGTATTCTCTTATTATTAAGCATTTTGTATTGAGATGGATACATATCTGAAAAAAAATCTTCAATTAATGGGTTACTGTACTCAATAGAACATCATATTATTGAAATTAAAGTATATTAATATATTAGAGTATTGTGTGAGGTTTCATCTGGTCTGATACCAAATCAATAATACCACCTTTGCTAGGAATGAGATTAATGGAGAGTTGTGTTCACTTACCTTTGTCTCCTTGTATTACACAGATCACTAGATCATTAGAAACTGCCTCTTAATGGAGCTAAATATCACCTTAAAAATACTTCTTGTTTTTATAATGACAGTTTACTCTGAAGTGAAAAGAAATCAAAATTATGGAGAGAACCTATTTAACTGAGGTTACAGAGGTGATCACTGGCCATATTGCAGATACATCCCAACACCTCAGGTTCCTAAGCTGGTGCTAAATCTGTAAGCCACAACTGTCCCTTTCCAGCCAGTGCACATTCTTAAGGCCGTATGAGAAGCTGGGCACCAGGGTCTGGCCTGTTTAATTCTTGATTCTTCTCGACAGGAGTTACCTTTTCCAAACCCTGCACATAATGACAATCTGCACACTTTAATGTATCTGCCAAGCACATGGGTTGAATCTGTTAATCTTTATTTTATGTAGCTTCATCATTCACCTACAACTCCTCATAGTCACCAATCAGGTGTACATGTGTGGGGCTCTGCACCAAGTGCCTTTGCCAACATACCTGCAGGAGGAAATTTAACTTCTGATCTAGATTTTACATCTGGCTGGGCTTTATGTGAGCACCTGTGGTAGAGACTGCAGCAAGGGCACATTAATGAATCTTCTGTCTAACCTGGCCAAACTCTTTTTTGTGTATGTATGTCTCAAGCAGAATAAGGTAAAGATAACTTCTGGCAGTACAAGTTCTTTTGCTTTCCTTCAACCAGGTTTTTCCCCTTTCTTTGAACCAAGACACTCCCTAAATGAATGAAAACTCAGAGAGTAATTAAATATGTATGCACACTTATCTACCTCACCCCAATAATATCTTAACTGTAGCCATGCTGGGGTCAGATTCACTTAGGGTGGGCACATATTTGCACCAGATTTAGACCTAAACCCATGTCCAATTCTGTGAAGTCACAGGCATATTCATTTCCTGGTTTTAACACGCTCATATGGCATGTAAAGTTTTGAAAGGTTAGGCAGGAAAGATCATAAGCCATGTTGTTAACATGTGTGAGATTTTGTAGCTGTTTGAAAAGTGCTGAGATCCTCTGAAGCAGGTGCTATGTAAGTGCCATATATTATTTATTATTATTATTATTAAATTATATATTAATCACTTGCATGAAAGAAATAAGATTTTACAATGTGGACTTACTTTTCTATGCTTTTGATTAATCTCTACAGGACATGATTTTATTTGTTTGAAGCAGATCTAAAGTAATGAGTTTAAACACAGAACTTAGTTTTTAATCTGTTACTGATAATGTTTTTTGTTTAAAGACAGCCCATCAACTGTGAAACTGCTGCTGAAAGTCAGATGTCAAATATGTTCAGAGCTGTACTCTAACTCCTGAGAGTGTGCACACCCTCTTGAGACACTGGGGAGAAAGGAGTTAATCCTCAAGCTGGCTAGAAAAGGGACTACAGTTGTCTCTCCATCCTGCAGGAATTAGGCCAGCTGTGGGGAGTTAATTGCTTCCTATACACACCACTCCTGCACAACATAAAGGGGTGTGTTGGAAGGGCCCTGGCTTGGCAGGGAGAAGGGGAAAGGAAGGAAGTTGGGTCCAGTGTCAGACATTAGGTCTGAGCAAGGCGATGCCCTGCTCTCTGGTGCTCACCTGATGTGGGCAGTGCTCAGGCAGGGCACAAACAAGCCATCATTGTGTGATGGGTGCTGCTGAGATGGGACTGTTTTGTTTGTTCTTGGCCTTTGGAACAGGGAATTTTTCCTGGCTGATTGCACTTGCCAAAGTGACACTCCTTAGGAAATGCAGAAATTCTCTAGTCACTCTTTTTGTTAGTGTAACAATACATCATGCCATGCACATACATGCACTTTAGGTCACCCGGGGTGGAAAGGGCAGGGGGAATCCTAAATTAAGGAAATAAAACAGGCAAATAATAGAGAGTGCTGGTGGTATGTGCACAGAGAACTGCATATGTACAGAGAGAATTGGGTTCTTCAGGCTGTCTGTTGCTGTTAGAGAAATTGCAATGAAGAATACTCAGGTTCTGAAAAAAACCCACTCAGGTTTCCTTAAAGTAAAATACGATGTACAGCTGTAAATTTTTATTCTGCTTTAACTCAAAAATCCCATCTCCCCCTAGTGCAAGAGAATAGCGCTTGAGTCCAGTACCTGATGCTTTCTGTTTATCCTCTGTACAGTTTGACATTGCCCATGTCAAATGGCCAATATTCTTTGAGTATAAGTCTCAGGGATGCTCCTAGGCAAAAGAATAATGTGTGTCAGGACCTGACTGACACAACCTAGCTAGTGCCTGGTCTGTTTGGAGCAGGGCTGCGGGTTGCTGTGCTGCTCTATGTGTGGCTATTGGGGCTGACTCAGGGATCCTGAGACACCAGGGTGAACTGAGCATCTTCTGTGCTGCTGTGGAGGGCGTGCCTTGCTAATCTATCTCCTCAAAGAATAGGGTTTCTTTTACCTCTTGGGCCTTGACATGCCTGTTCAAGGGGTAGGATTTGGCCCTTAGTGAGCGGATTATCCATTCCCTTGACATAACATAAAGCTCTAGGATTTACGGCTATATAAGAAAGTAATAATCTTGCCGGGACATGTGGGGAGTTACATACAGTATGTAAATCCCATCTTGAGATAGGAATATATTCCTTTGAGAGTACAGTTGTAAGAGACCTGCATTATGAAACCTGAATCCGTGCAAAATGGCCTGGTTTCATTAGAAACTTGAATCTCACTCTATATCAGTTGAAAGTTTTGCTACGGTCTGTAAACATTTCAAAGCAAACCTGGGCCAAGGTTCAAAAAATTCTTTTATTCCTGTCTATCATGCAGATTTCATAAAATCATGCAATTTCAACACAGGACCAGATGAAATGCAAGGTTTTGTGCTGAGTGTTTTGATATCTTTTTTTTTTTCCTTAATTTTGTGGTGTTTGCCCATCTGAAAGTGCAACTCAGCAGCTGCAAGCAAAGTGAACTCTTCATGAAAGTCTTTATGAAAGTACTGTGATCTGAAACAGCCAGGTTCTGCACAGCTGCACTACAGAGTGCAGGGCAAGGTTTTAGCTGCTAAGTTTGATGCAGCCACGCTCGCTGTCAGAAACAGACTGAAGGAATGCAATTCCTCTGGTTTCCATTTCTGCCTGAAGGGAAGAGTAGCTCAGTGAACCCACAATGAAACTTGGGAGAGGGGAAAAGGAAAACTAGATTACATTTAAAGAAAGAAAAGAAGCCTTTTGCATTCTCCTTTTTTTTTTTAATGATTGAATGTTGTTCTCTTCCACATAACATAGATAAGGTTACAACAATCCTTTCATTATAAGCCTAATATTGAAANCTAGATTACATTTAAAGAAAGAAAAGAAGCCTTTTGCGTTCTCCTTTTTTTTTTAATGATTGAATGTTGTTCTCTTCCACATAACATAGATAAGGTTACAACAATCCTTTCATTATAAGCCTAATATTGAAAACGACCCCTACCAAACTTTTCCAAGCCAAAAATCAAGTTGTCTGAAATTTCATAGGCAGCAGTTTAGACCAGAATTCTCCCTCCTGGCATATTTGCTAAGGTGTGTAAAGAGGAAAGGAGGAGGAAAACAGAGAAAGTATGCAGACGGAAATAAGTTCCTGTAAAAGAATCGTTTACCCTACTACACATACCGTGTTGTTCTGATAGCACTATCTAATGTTCTTAAATACAGTCTTCCAAATTAATTTTCTTTACAGTGAAGTAAAGGCTGAGCCTAATGAGATGTGGTGTGTTAGATTTGTTAAACAGGTCAGACAGAGGAAACAATGTGAGAAGCAGGAGAATTTGCTCTCTCTGCTGTTCTTTGATTAGGGTCATTTCATAACACAGGTGACTCTTGTCAAAGCCTGGAGTCAGAGCTATGCTTTGATTCCAGAGAACTGGGGTGGTCTTGTGTGCTGTTTGAAAAACTCAGATTCAAGGCTGATTTACACGTGCAAATTAAAGCAAGTTACTGCTCAGATTCAAGTGAGACTCTCCTTCCCTTTTCCACTGGAAGCACATGTGCAAGAGATCAAATATTTGTTACCAGGAGCAGAGAAACTACACCAAAGAGGCTTTAGTGATAGAAGCAATGAGATATATCATCTCCTAGCAACACAAGTAATGCTATCTTTATTGAGAATGAAAAACTTCAGTTTTCAGTTTGTCCTGAATGTGAAAATGGCAAATGTATCAATGAAAAGTGACTGCTGTTACCTGGTACTCTGACTAACACAGACACAGGGAAGGAAGCATGATAATGGATTGTGGAATTCCACCGCACAAACTCGATTTTTTTCCCACCCTCACAGAAGAAATTCTAGGAGATTCATAACCTCAGAAATAGAGGAAAAAATTAAAACCATGCCAAGTCATTTTAAATTGGACTTCAAGATAAACTGAGATTTGATATTCCTGGATAATTACTAATGAGAACACTTTCCCTTTAATTATCTTGTGGTCACCATTTCAAAGGTGATTAAAGCTATTCTTCACTAGATGTGGTTATAGATTTAATGCAAACCTGGTCTTTCTTGTGGTTTTATCACAGCAATTAAATCTGACTTGTGCACAGACTTTGTGTGGCATGAGGGATTTCACCAAGCAAAATGATTTTACCCTTCAGGCAATGTTAAATTTAGGAAAAATATAATTAATTATATCAGACAGGTATCTATTATACATCATGCACACATTCTTAGAGACTGGGGGCCCACTTCTTCTCAAAACAGAAACAGTTGTTCCTTCCAGCTCTGGTCTTAAGCACAGTAGCAACTATTGCCTGTTCAGACATGCCTTAATGTCATCATTTATATTATCTATTTCAAGCAATCATCCATTCTTTGAAAAGAAACAACAGAAAATCCTAAGTATTGAATGCAGGTTCTCCCTTCTCATCCCATTTTCACTGTGTTTCACGGTTCTTGCTCTCTTCCTGATTGTGTTCAGTAGTTATGTCTTGGAAATAATGCAGTGTTAGCCTGTTATAGTTACAGGCTATGTAATATGTTTCTATTTAGCTTTTATCTGTTGATTGTAAGATTACCTGATTGCATTTTATTTTTTTCCCCCTGGACTGCTTGATGGGTTTGTTGCTAACTTATCTAATACTGCACAATCTCTCAGTCCACAAAAATCTTTTGATTTAATTAGGGTTTTAGGCCACCTTCTAAAGACAAAAGGCTGCATTTTCAAAATGCAAGTGGGCACTCAAGACATCCACGTCAATGATACTGCATGCTATTAAAATGCCTTTCATCAGTGGATCTCAAAGCCCCTTTAAAAGCATTTGCAAGGCATCAGGGAGACAGAAAAGTATATCTAGTTTACAGATGAATTAACTGATAGAATGTGTAAGTTATAGATATGCCATGCTAAACATCAAACTATTTTATTTCTGATTACCTTAAAAAGATAGTGTTTGATATGCATCATTTTTATTGTTGCTGGAGTTCCTCTCTAATTCTTAAGACAGGTTACCTGTAGGGGAATGAGCTGGATTTAAAATGCTGCATCTATTTGCAAGCATAACATGAAAATTAGAAGATAGAGCTAACTTTTCCTGTTTTGTGTTCCTCTAATGTTCCATAGAAGTTTATTCATCTGTCTGATTAAAATAAAATAAAATAGAAGATTTAAAGATGGTCCTAAGGAAAAAAATGGCAGTAGAGAAATTGTTTTACAGTTGAATTATTGAAATAGAATACTGTTTGGGAAAATAAGCTGTGAAATCTTACAGAGCTGTTACCAGATTTCATCTCTATCTTCTTTTATTGTTTCTTTTTAAATTGCAAAGCCTTAGTTCTTGAAAGAGTCTTGGAAGTATTACAGCATTCAAAGCAGTGACATTGTAAAATATAGGCTACTAATCACAGAGTAGCTGTGCAACATACAGCTTTTTCTATCTGTCATATTTAATAACTAGACTATCATATCATTTGATTCTCATGTGCCAGAATCAGAGTCCTACCTCTCAACAGTTTGGAACCATGACAAAAATAATATCACTCAGCCAATCTCATGACTCAAGTGACCTTGGCCTTTGATCCAGTCAGATCTTATCAGATCTTCAGAGGGTCAAGGTACACCTGTTTTTAGTGTTTTAGCATTTAAGCCTTAAGCATTAAAGGGCTACAGGGGACACACAATGCTCAGAGGAAAACGCAGTGCTCTGTTCTCTGAGGGTGTGTGTACCTGTGTGAATGTACACAGCCATGTGCCTCTGCCTCAGGAAGGGGGGAGGTTTGATAATGCAGTTTGTTATTTAAAACTGAGCTTAATCCAAAGCAAAATTATTTGTTTTCCTCTTATGAATAGCATGCATGTATGAAAATGTTGTTAATGGCAAATATATCATTAAAAATATTCTGGCAGCATGCATAAAGAGGCAACTTGGCAGGGCAGGTATCATATACATGAAATGCATTACCACTTAACAGCACACAAACATGCTTTGCTGTATGGGAAACAGCATGATCAGGTGCACATCTGCCATATTAAAGGATTATGAGAAATGGGGAGAAAATAATACTTAATTTTGAATGTAAATATATTCTGTTTTTAAAGAGGCATCTCTTGAAGCAACCATATTATGAGATATACTACTACAAAATCTTCATTTAGCACAATAGAGAGTATTAATGCTTATGTCTGTTTAATTTCTCTTTCTGAAGCATGCAAGAAAGCCATATGTTGGAATGTAGGCGGTTTGTAGCATGTCCATTTAGTCAAGAATAATGTGCAGCCAGAGGCACTGAAAATGAGTGTTTTTTTGATAAAAACATGCCAAGCATTTTATCCCCAGCTATGAAGTATGGAATAAAGTTTTGATGATCAGTGTGGACTTCTCTATGGAAAGTTGTGCTGTGTATACACCAGGCTAATGTGTATGCATTGTAAGCTATAGAGATATTATTATCATATAGATCATTGTTTGCAAACGGAAGCTTAGAAGGCTGTGAAGATAATTTCTCATGACAATTATTATGTACAATAGGTGTAGAAATTATTTGCCTGTGACCCTCAGTAATTGTTAGTGAGGCATGCCTGCACATCTAGCAAGAGAAAATGAGGACCCTTCATTTACAGAAACAGGGCAGTGTTACTGAAATGTACACTCTGTGCAAGTGCTCCTGAAGTTCCCTGTCCCAGCCGTGCTGCAGTGTGGCCCTAAACAGTGAAGCAGAAAATTTGGTTGCATGTCATGGAAAATGGTGATTGTCTGTTGTAAATAAGGATCAAGACATAATGTTTTTAATCTATTAAGTTTAAAGTAGAGAGGATATGATGCAGAGCTTCTAACTCAGAACACTGCCATGGATTCCAATTAATCATATCCTAGTTTCAAGGGTGGCTTTCAGTAACAAGGAAAATGATACAAAGACTTTCCTTCAGAGGTACGAGGCCAATATCTACCACCAGTGGCTTCCGCCTGGGTCCTTTTTAAAAACCCCATTATATAGCAGCACTAATTTCACTAAACTCATGGGGTATTTTTACTTGCAAAAGGTCTGCTTGTGTGAGCCAGGGTTATGGAATTAAACTTTTAATATTGCACTAACAAAGCAGGAATGATCAAAAGAAAGCTCACTGTAAAAAGAGAAAGGGCAGTGATTACTTCTGTTTTTGTCCTAATTTGACTGCAGCTTTCCTTCCAGTGCTCTGTCACTTACTTATTTTTTCTTTATTTTCCTACTTGAGAGGAGAGAAATGGTCAAACTAGAAATGGTCAAGCTCATCATGCATAAATAGACTTATGGGGATGCTAAACTTGGCCCAAACATGTTCTGTATCACAGGGCTGTTAAGGAGATAAATGTCCACATTAACTAAGTGGTATAATGTATGAATTATCAGTTATGTTAACAGTGATATTTTTATAAGTCAAAGCAGAGGGGGATGTATTCCCTGAGGCATCTGGGTAATTTTTTTTCCTACCTTCCTTTACACAAATATGAAATAGTGTCTTAAAAAGAGTTGTGCAGTTGGGTCATTTGGGTTTGTGCATATGATGAAACATAGCAGCCCAATATATACTGGCAGTCACTTTCTTCATAGCTGGCATAATGTTGTTTTTACATCCGTCACAGACAATCAAACGCATTGGTATAAAATGATTCTGCAACTTTTTATTTTCCTTCAAATATGACAGTGAGTCAGGTGAACTGAAGACATCTTTAAACTGTAGACTTTTTCTGTGTTTCTCTATCCATTTTAATTAATGAATATTAATTAATTAATTAATTAATTAATGTCCTGACTCATATTGGGAGGAATCCTTTCCTTCCTTGGGAAGGAATCTTGAATTCCCTCCATTTCCTGACCAGCCTCCAACACCAGCTCTGTCCTCCCTACTGTGCTCATATGATCCCAACATTGTTTCCTCTTTCTTTGCAGCTCTTGATGCTTCTATCTTTTCTTTAAAGAAAAATGTGCACCCTTAAAGGACAGAGCAAATAAGACACCAGGTTCCTGTGGCCATTTCTCTCATCTTTCCCTCCCTCTTCTCTTTCCCACTGGTCTTGGATGTGCTGTGACCTTTCTGAGCATGGCATAGAAAATGCAGTTAAGTGAAACTGTGCACCTCTTTCTACAGTGAACAGCATGAATCCCAAAATCTGAACAACAGATTCCTGTGTTGGAAGACAGACCTACAAAATTCCTCTCAGGGTATGGCCAGATGCCCAAGAACATAGTTTATGGTGAGATGACTTTGATGGAGTGGGAAACCTACTTACCTTCCTTTTATACTATTTAAGAGTATAAAATAGCTGAAGTTTTTGTATTAATTAATAATTTAATATATTGTATCAATCAGGGAACAGATGCAGTTAAACATGTAGGACTATAGCCTCCTGAAATAAAAGGAACGATTGCCTGGCTTTTAGATTTTGTAGGTATGTATTAGCTACAAAGTCAAAAGTAAACCTTGTAAACAATAATTTTCTTATTTTTAACCTTGAAAGTACTATTTCCTTAATGGGAATGTCATGTGATTAAAATTAAAATTGTGGGCAAGACTAGGAACTTGCACTGCAAACAAATTTTCCTGTTGGGGGAATGGATCAGTAAACTATAGTTTTGCAGGTCATAGGGAATAGATGCTTGGAATTCACTGTGGTAAGCAGCATAGAGAATCTAATATTGTAAACTCAAGGATGTGAGTGACTGCCTAATAGATGGAATACTGGAATAGCAACTGGAAAATCTGTGTTATTCTTGTTTAAGATGGCTGCTGTCTTCCAGTGTTGCTTTCAACTATGAATTTGCTGATTGGACTACAGCTTCTCTATGGCGTATTATCAATATAAGTGACATAATAAATACTTAGATTAGATGCTCTGCAATCACAGTTCAGCTTTTTCAGTAAGCTAAGTTACCTCATCAGGACTCTAGATGGTTAACATGCTTCCACTCCTTAATGTATCCTGGAGGAAAGTTTTGATGCTTATGCAGCATCATATACTTGGTGCAAGTACAGATATTCCTGACATGGAATGTCATCATATACAACCTGTGGTATCTAAACCATTTGGGACCCTGAAAATGGTATCCCCAAGAACTTTTTTCATGTCAAGTCAGGAAATACAAAATTAACTTAGTTTTCCTTGGTACATATGTAGAAATTGGATATAATATCTGGGGAACATATAATCTTCAAAGATTTATGAGTAAAAACAGAATGACCTGTCCAGGTTGGAGAAAATCTTATGACTCTTGGAAGACAAACAGCTGAGTCAAATGAGAAAGGAAATGGACATGTATTTATATTCCTCTTTCTTCCCTCTGAAAATGAAATCCAGACATTGGCCACCCCTTTTCTTGGACTACTTAACAGAGGGGTTCCTATGTTACTGCCAAAGGGTATTTAGCAGGTCACACAGGTAGGCTGAGTGTTATCTCCATCCACTCTTGTGCAGCAGCACATGGCTGTCAGACACTATTTCCAGATCTATATATAATCTTGCATATATCATAGATTAAGCTGATACAGGAACTCTTTAAGGCTGTCTGTCCTTATATATGTGTGACTTCACTGAAGTGAGGACTTTGAGCTGAGATCAATAGAAGGATGAGGCCATAAGAAAAGACTGAAAAGCCCTATTGATTGTTTATTACATTAGGAATGCAAAAAAAAGTAGATTTTGAATGATGCCTGTAATTCTTAAAAAACACCCATAATGATAACACTTGTCTCATGCCTTCAAAAAGTGTTTTCGCTGCTAATTTAAACATTTACCTAAGACTTCTAAATTTATTTCCTAGGCTGACTAGCCAAGTGACCTTCCTGAAGTTATTTATATTGTCTTTATATTTGTATTCAATTGCTCAGCATAAATCAGAATGAGAATTCAAGGCCTGCTTCTGCTTTATCTTTATCAGTATGCAATGAGCCTGATCCAAAGTCTGCTGAAGGCAGTAGATGGGGCCCCATTGACATTAGTTGACTTTGACTCAGAGCATCATTTACCCCACACCGAATTCTGACCCTCTGCAAAATGCATCCCAGTTCAGCCAAGTTGCACTCCATACAGCTTTCATGTTATTATATACATGGAACAAAAGTTTTGGAAGTCTTTCCACATCCACACATAGTTACCTAAAAGGCCACTTATAGTATTTAAAACCAGAAAAGGATTTTAATTTCTCACAGATGTATATGCTGTGTCATCTACTTTACGCACTGCAAAATCTTTGGATTCCTTTTGGGCCTTCTATTATACCTCCTGCAGCAGTATCTTTAGATTTCATAGGATTCCGGTCCCACTTCTTTGGTTCACTACTGACCTAATGTTAAACTGCAGGAGGAATTTTCTCTGTGGAGAATTGATGTGGCATTTCTCCACAATTCAGGTGTTGATTTTCAAAGTACTTATGAAATCTAATTTATTTTGTGACTTTTAAACAGAACTGGGGTGCAACAAGTATGTCTGAATGGGAAAAATTTGTCACTGAAGGCTCAAAGCCAGTAGATAATATGGACAAAGAAACTGGTGAATAGACTCAAAGTTGTTATGAAGAGAAGTAGATGTTATTAAATGATTGCATAAGCCTAATTTCTGCTAAATATTTTAATTCTCTGTGCCAACTCTGGGCCAGGTAATTATTAGCCTTTCCATGATGGAATGAATACAAAACAACTTTTTTATTATTATAATTTTGTTCTTTGTTAATCCACATGAACACAATGGAAGCAATTTGTTGTCCTGCTGTGTCATCCTGCTTAATGAGAGGTTGCACAAAGTTGATGTCTTTATATTTTCTTTATCCTTTCACAAAATGTCCTCAGAGAGTTAGATATAATGGTCTTTTGGTGCTCTTTTGGCAGATACCACCCTCCATTTGGCAGAATGGACAGGAAGATTTCTTTTCTCAAATACATGGATAATTCTTTCCAGTGGAGTCTGTAACTTAACATCATAGGCTGATCCCCCTCTGTGATGTCCATTTTAACAGGCATCCACATAAAACTTTGATGTTTTCAGTGGGACAAAATGCACTAAGAATTTTCTCATGATTATTGACAGCCATTGGGATTAATGAAGAGTTGCTCCAGCCATGATGTCACAGAGGAATTTTCTGAATCTGATTCTTTTAAGCAGAGTGGACCTTGCAGAGAAAACTTGTATTCAGTGCTTGTGTCTATCAAAGATTCAAAGCAATATGTATTTTTGCCCTGCAGTATATGAACCCTGATGAATACAGTTTAAGATGCTTAGTTTGTTAAACTGTGCTTTTATGCCATTTAATGTATTCTTGTCTTTTTTTTTCTGGTCACACAACCTAAGGAGGAAATATGTCATCAGCCATGCTAAAACCATTGAAATATCTGGGAAAGAAATTGTCCTCAATTCTCAACAAATCATCTTTTTACAGCATTGCGTGTTAAGAATTAATTTAAGAAATGATCCCCAAGAGGCCACATGTGAAGACTGTGCCATCCTAATCTATCTTTTCCTGACTATTAGGTTGATAATGGGGATTCCTTTGCGCAGTCATTATGCATTGTTGTCAGTCTCAAGCCAGTTTTATGACCTGTGTCCAAGATGTAACCTCATTCTCATTAAAGGCTTAAAATGATCCATTAAAATCTTTGAAGGAGCGTTGCTCCTTCAATTTTTCTGTCTCCTTACACACTTTTAAAATTTTGGTGTTTTTGAGACAATAGGGAAACAACAGAGCTAGAACTATGATCCCTTCTTGGTTCAATACCCAGAGGTGATCTATGTCTATTGTGAGCACCAACTTTCGACAAGCAAATTCAACATAATTTAGCCTCCAAATGACTGTGTTGAATCCCAGCAATAGCACTGATGGCCTGGAACCATGAAACTTTTTCTGAGTTATATTGGCATTGTAGGTATGTAGGATGCATCCATGCAGCTTAGTTATCTGCTTGGTATCTACTAACATAGGCAGTCAAAATTCATATTAAAACTCTATTAAAGGTCTGACCCCAGTACACTGTATATGAGGAGAAACCCAAATTTTTTGTGAACTTGATAATTATCAGACTATTCAAGACATCACAATCACTATAAGAATACAGTGAAGGAAAAAAGGCCAGGGAAATAACTTCTGTTATAGTTCATATCCCCCTGTCCTGGGAGTCTAACTCCCAGTCTGGGTAAGTGTGGGTAGACTCTCAACCCTTGTCTTTTCCTGCCTGATTGGTAGCCATAACCTGCTGGTACTGGAATTAGAAACTGTCTGCACACTCTGCTCTCTATTTGGCTGACAAAATACTAACAGAGCAAATTGTAGGTTATTTCACTTTTCAACATGGGCTGTCACCCCCTAAGTTTACTGATATGGTAGCACTGATCTGCACTGTCTCTGTTAGAGTTTTTTAAATAAATAGGGTGAAAGTGGATGGGTAAGCTCTTTACAACTCTCGTGTCAGCTGTATACTGATAGTTCTCCACTTACCTACATTGCCTGATCATTAGTTTGATCACTACCTAATGCCTGATCATTCTTCCTGCAGAGCTTGCTGTTTTATTAAACTGCTTCACTAGCATTGAGGGTCTCTAAAGCACGGTTATTTTCTCTTGAGAAAAGAAAAAAAAAAAGAAAAAAAAAAATAAAAAAAATCAGAGATACATCTACCCTATCAGAAATTACACCCTCCTTGGAAAACTTCTGTCCTTGTGTACATACTACATTGATAAAGTTGCGACACCTGAGTAAATGACTGTCACACAGCTACTTTTGTTTATATATATTGCTGTCAGTTTACGTGGAAATAGACGAGTATTTATGGCAAACGCATTTAATCCTACTCTCAATGGATCAGATGTGAACTGTGTGAGGTTGACCCATTCTTGGTGTTTCTGCTTCTCACCAATGTTTGGAAATACACCAACTTTCCAGTAAAAAGCAGCCTTATAATATATTGCATGTTTCCGGGTACCAGCTGTCACCCAAAACACATCACCTGTGGATTGATGCCATGTGACCTTGTTACTTTTCTGTCAGCCTATTTCTCTCTCCCTGTCTCAGGTATTTTTTATGTGCCCATCACCATGGTTTCTCATACTGCTCAGTAGAATCATAGAATAATGACATGATTTGGGTTGAAAGGGATTTTAAAGATCACTTAGTTCAAAAAACCTTGCCATGGGGCAGGGATGCCATCCCCTAGATCAAGTTGCTCCGGCCCTATCCAGTCTGGCCTTGAACACTTCCAGGTATGGGTTATCCACAATTTCTCTGGACAATGTGTTCCAGTGCCTCACCACCTTCAGAGTAAAGATTTTTTTCCTAATATCTAATCTAAATCTTCCCTCTTTCAGTTCAAAACTAATTTCCCTTGTCCTGTCACTGTCTACCTGTATAAAAAGTCTCTGTTTCCTTTTATTAGCCTTCTTAAGGCTCTGAAAGGCCACAATGGGATCTGCACAAAACCTTCTCTTCTCCACACTGACCAACCACAGCTCTGTCAGCCTGTCTCTGCAGGACAGATGCTCCATCTGTCTCATCATCTTCACTGCTCTCCTCTGGACCCACTGTAACAGGTACTTGCCATTCTTGTGTTGAGGAGCCCAGAGCTGGGTGCCATGTTCCAGATGGGGTGTCAAAAGTTTTAAATATTTTGGAATGTATATAAGAGGTCTCAAGACCAGAATTGCCTGATATAAATGATATCTCAACTTTTTTGAAAGGAAGACTAGTTTTTCTATGAACTTTACTGTGGAAAAAGCACTGCTTAGTTATTTTAACTTTTCTTCACCTGGTTTATCACTGATGATTTGCAATCCTGATTCTCTCTTCATTTCATATTCGTTAGTGTTGCTGTCCATTTTTGATTCTTTAACAGAAGTTTGATATTTACTGAATATTCTAAATGTGTGGGATTATTGATGGCATGGTTTCCATACACAGATTGGGAGTACTATATTTGTGCAGATCCTAGTCTGTTTGAGAATTTAACATGGCTGAAACTTTAGATGCTATTGGATTAATAAATAACACCCACTTCCAGCTTTGTTGGTAATGACAACCATGTACCTGTGTTAAGAAATGTGCCTGTATTATGACACTATTATGGTGACAGTGGTCTCTATATTTTTAAAACTAAAAAGGACAAAATTTATAACTGTAACAATAGAAAGAAAACAATTTATATCCAGTTTAGTTTACAAATACAGAAGGTCCACTCTTGGCTCAACACCTTTAAGAAATTGGATCTGTTTCGATTTGAGGAGCAGATGGGAAGAGCTGGCATTTATCATACTCACAGTTTTTTATTACAAACAATGCTATATACACGTACCATGACATTCTTGAGAACACTGAGGTGCCACTCACTGTCATAGGCCCCATTAATGTGGCTTTTTGAGAGTGAAATGTTGTGAAATTTTGCACTTCACTGGACTATTCTCATTTCTGTGGCAAGTTAGTGGTGACATTACTATCCTCAAAAGATTCTGCCTCATAGAAGCATCTTTTAG
Source organism: Polioptila caerulea (assembly GCA_013397295.1). NCBI lineage: Eukaryota > Metazoa > Chordata > Aves > Passeriformes > Certhiidae > Polioptila > Polioptila caerulea. Next base: position 134,750 of record VYXF01011206.1, read on the forward strand.
TCAACAAGATGTACTAGGAAACTATTTTGTGTTCTTCTAATGAAATTTTAGCCCAGAAATTGTGTTTAAAACATAGAGTTTTCTCAATGATATGGCTAGAATTGCCATTAAACAAACAAAAAAAAGCCTATTTAAATAAAAATTAGTGAGATTTTTATGTTAGAATTCTCATGAATCTGTCATTGATGACTGAAAACACTGATAATGTAAAACTTAAATAAGATCAGGAGAACTAGTACTAATGAGTTCAGTATTAGCAATGGACCATGAAACACCAACTTACCTCTGTAGATATGTAGTTATTTCTTGCGTGATCCTGAAACAGTTCATATCAAATCTTGGCTCCAAGCCCCTTTATAGTAAAAAAAAACCACTAAAAGTGGCTTTGCTAGACCCAAGCTTTTTAGTTTATATTTGGGTTCTGTTCCTCTGGGATGCTTTAGATTGATGGCTCTGGAGAATAATTACCTGGTAGTTTACATGTGTTGACTACAGAGAAGGTAGAAGTGGGGCTGCTTCCTGATATGTATGCTTTCACAGGCAGGTTCCCTGGTTCCTGGAGCTGCAGCTCTTGCTCTTGCCACTGTGAAATGTTCCTTGAATCTGCAAAGGCAAGACTGAACCCTGTGGGATGCTGTTGACAACCTTCACCTGGTTCTAGAGCAGGCCAAAGTTAGTGGTGCCTTCTGCCAGGGATGGTTGGCCAGTACTGTGGGTCTATCTGTGTGTTCAGTTGGGTGACAGTGCAAAGGAGCCTCTTCATTTTTGAGCAGAGCATGCATGTTGGTTTTTCTTTTCTTCTTTCCTGTAAGCTTTCATAAGATAGAATTCTCATGCATGACAGAATATAGCACAGGATGAAAATCATTGTATCAGGCAGTCTTTTCACAATCTTGCTGATGAATCCTTAGAGATGTAGACCGTGCTAATTTGCATGGGGTAGCACTAGGAATATATTTAACAGAGCTGTCCATAGCTGTGGTTTTCATGCTTCTATTGCAGAGCTACATTCTGTCTTTCATCTCCTTTACCTGTTACACCTTAATTTATTGTTAAAGCTCTAATCACTAAAACTGACCTTTTCACTTGGGTGGATTGCTGTTCTAAAAGCCCTCAAATACTCGAGGTGACTAGCCCAAAGTCTAATCTAGCCCATCAGTATCTTATTGTCTACCCAAAGGTTTAGATTCATCCTACAAAATAAAAAAAATTATCCTATTGTGTATGGACTGTTGCCCTTTATCTTTATGATAAATAGCAAAGTATTACTCTTCAAACTTGCTGGAATATCAAGACTCCTTGCACTGTCTTGGCCTTAATTTTTCTTAGAAATATAATTCAAATTTTGAATGTAAGAAAATTGCAGAGAAGTAAAATCTGTCCAATCTGATTTTTGATCCTATGTATAGTTTAGGTATCATTGCTATGTATTAAAACGTATTGCACTAAATGCTGGATATTCTCAGGTGGTGAATCAAGAGCTTATATAGATTGATAAATGTTGCATCTTTCTGCCTTGAATGCTTGTAAGATACATAAAATGAATAAAAAACAATCTTTCTTTAAAAAAAAATATATTATTATTGAATAATTGTTCATCTGTAACACCACCAACTGAGATGTTAAGGTGAGTACGTTGAGTTACCATTTTGGCCCTCAGCAGTCAGTAGGTTCCTAAATACTTATCTACTAAGATATTCCCCAATATAATTCCTTTAGATATTGACATATGAGTTCAAGTATTTCCTACACTGTTATAAAAGCTGCATGCAATGATCATCCTTTGATTTGTTTCAATAGAATACCTGCAAGATTAACTTTTATCAACATATAAGTTAACAAAAAATCATTAGTGACTCTTTTTTGGAAAAAGATATTGTTCCTTTAAGCATACTCTATGCATCTAATAATTTTTTTTCACTTTCCCTTTAGTTACACACTGCAGGGGAAACAAAACAGAATGTAAAGTGAAAAAAAAAAAAAAAAAAGAAAGAAAAAATCCAGCCCAAAAGGGATCATTATTTTTTGTTGCTTCTCCTGGAATCTTTCTCCTTTTGATAGCATATGATGTAGATGCATTAATGAAGAGTTAAGAAACAGAAATTTATAATATAATAGAAATTATTCTGATTTTCTTTTATAAATGTGTAATAAGAAATTTTCTGAATCTTTTTTTTGTAGGGCTTTCCTTGACATTCACAGAAAGAAATAGAATTTTTTCTTTATACATTTTATTGCCAAAAATGCAGTTAGCGATTGGGCTGTTTCCTTAAGAGTAGATTCAAGACCAAAACCCCTTAATTTCAGATGTAAAGTGGCTTGGCTGCATTTATAAACAGAGCTGTGAATTCTTTTCCATCTGAACTTATGTTCTTTGATTTTCACTGACTGACTGACCATTTCAGCACGCTCTCCTGATCGTATATAATTCAGTCCTCGACCATGACAAACCAATCATTCACAACTGACCCTTGAAATTAATTAATGCCAATCACTGCTATCAGTCAAAAGACATTCTGAGAGATTTCAAAAGAAGAGATTGATGTTACATGATGCTAAAGGTAGATGTAGAAAATGCAGTCAGTCAGTGAATTCTGAAGAACTTAAATTACATTTATAGATTGCTAACATCCCTTCTCGTACATGTAGCTACAAGATGGTAGTCGTCAATGTATAATAAAGCTGGAACAAGTGCTCAGTGTGAAAATGCTAATTTTCAGATACTTATATCTTGAAAACCATAGGTGGTCTTGGCATGGAAAATAACATACTACCTCCAAATTTGAATCTCTAAAGCATAGCAGGAGGCAGATCTAACCAGCACTGTGACCATATGTGTTTGGGATTTCATACACAATAATTAATTTCCATTCTGTAAAAATGAATAATTTAATATAACATCCCATATCAAGAGATGCAAACACAAACTGATACGTAAAAAAAAAAAAAAAACCAGTGAAAAAACTTTTTCCTAATTAAAACAAACTTAAATTGTTATGAATAAAAATAAAATTAAAAGAAAACTATTTAACTGCTTTTATTTCTCAACATAAGAATCTTATGAAGACTGTCTCTTGGCAATTGAAGGATGTTTAATTGAATAAAGTGCTTAGAAGAAATACAAAATCTACAAATGGATGCTCTCTGCATATGTACCAAATACCCATGTTCTTTTCTGTGTTTCTAGTTATGACCACGCTTTTTCTTTCCCGTCTGATTTGCATGTGAAGATGAACCATCATCAAAGTACTCAATATTTTTTACCCAAACTCAATAATCCTGAGACACTCGTGTCAGGCTAAGTATCTTCATTGAAACAGTGATAACCAATAGGCTTTAATGTCGTTCTGTGACACAGGTCAGCTCAATAAAAGTCTCTGTAAATTATCATTTGGGTGTCAGATGATCAACAACATCAGTGCTGTCATGTCATCTGGAGGGCTATCTTCCCTGTGAAATGAGAGGTAAAGCATGTATTGTCACTCTCTGTGTCTGCTGAGAACATAATCACACCAAACTATCCAACACGTGGTACTTGTATAAAAACATGTTGTGCCAAATCTTCTCTCAAGTGATACTTGAAGTTTCTAAAAAAAACCCTGTTAGCTGATGCATTTGTCTTCTGTTTACCACATTCAGCTGCCACTCCTAGCTCTGTCCAAGAGCAAAACAGCCTTTTCCCTTTTTTTCCAAATAAAAAAACAAATCAAGTAGAGAGAGAAACAAGAACTGAAACTTTAGATTTGAATTGCTCTGCTAGCAAAAGATTGACTACAAATCAAAACCACGTGCCAGCCGGGAAGATTCTAGCCACCAAAAAACTGTTGATCAGTGCTAAAAGGAGGTTTCCAAAATCCAGTTAGGCTCCTAGGCACATTTCAAAATCCCACTAGATGCCAGTCTGACTACATATCTCAGAAAAAAATGTGGTCCTTGTGAATGGCCTCTCATCTCTAATACCTGTTGGATTGTGATCCAAACCATGGAATTAGGCCTGGATCCAGGTCCTGCTGTGCAGCTAAAGCTCCCCATGGCTGCTAATGACAGAGTAAGCTTTGTTGCAGAATGGTGAAGGCTTTTGGGAGTTGAGTGTGCCTTTTGGGGTACCTTGCACAGTTTATACCACAGAACTGATGGCTCTGCATCAAGAAGAAGATATTCTTCCACCCTCCTCTGCTTTGGATGTCAAGGTTGCGTAATACTAAATTATAATACATATATTATATTTTAAACTATATTAATCAAGTTATAAATTATACAATGTATTAAAGAGCATCCATCAGCAAGCAAATAAAAGCACTCATTTCTTTATGAGTCAAACAAGCAATCAGGGACCAGACTCCCAAAGTCCAAAGCCAGAGAAAAGGCTAGCTTGTGCTGTGCCACTCCTGATGTCTTGAGAAATCATACTAGTTTGCAGCGCATGTACAGACTGTCAGGTGGAAGGATCTTGATAATGAAGACATTAGTCCCATTATCCATCTTTTGCTTTTCTTAAGTAATGCTTGAAAACTTGCCTCCTATGCTCTTCTACTTGTATCATCACTGACATCTGTTCTTGCAACACAATCTTGTGAGATCTGCAGTCCAGCAGAAGCACTACTTAGAATTTATTTACATATATATATATATAAATATATATATTCCCTAAAAACACTGCTTCAGCGAAAGAATTAGCAATGTAGTGATTTTTGGCAAAATTTTAAGTGAGGTGGTTTCTTAGGTTAAAAATTGTCTATTTTGGAAAATAAGCTTTATACATATTACATGCCAAATTTAGTTTCTGGGTTGAAGAACCCACTAGAGATGATTATGTGAGAATGACAGTGAGTTCCTCCCAAGTACTGCTGTTCATCTCCCCGAGTACATCTACATACCAGGAGGCAGTGTAATGTAGTGGTTTTGCTACTTGTAGGCTTAGTTATGAGACATTCTAGTTCACTTGAGAGCTGCCTAGCCACAGCTGTATATTTCTCAGTGGCTGGTTATGTCTCTTCCTCAGTGAGCTCCCTAATGGCCTGGCAACAGTGCCAAGAGGACCTGAAAAGGTTTGTGTGTTCTTTCATTGCAATACTTGTTACTGTGTGTGACTTCAGTGAAGATGAACCCCTAGCCACTGATGGCTAGTGCTACCTTTGTGAGTTGAAATAGGTCTGAGACAGCAAAGTGGGAAGGGTTTAACTAATGGGTTTAACTAATGACTTTCAGAATGGCACACCTCCCCACAAGGTCTGCTGTCCTTCTGCAAGTACTGCTTTTTGCTGCTCTGCCTGTTGTTAATGAAGCTGCAGCTCACTTCTGTCTGCCCCTGGTTTCCTGTGTCTGGATTGGTTTGAGGTTGAGAGTGGTTTCCTGTTTCTCTGCAGCTCTTGGGTAGTCTAATTGAAACGACATGTCAGCAAATATGTGTCCAGTGTGGCTGGGGAAGGAGCCAAGGTCCGGTTTTCTGCAGCAACGTGACTGACTAGAGAAAACTCCATGGAAAGAGGAGAAAAATCAATATGCTGATGTTTGATGTGAACAGCAAAGTTTGTCTCCTACTGGAAAGACTGGACAAGAGCATGGATTGGAGCACTGGCTTTCTGCAAGCGGGACAGGACAAGACAAGGAAAAGAACAAAAGGAAATATTAGTGACTGGGGAAAATCTGTTTAGTAACACTCCTCTTGGTTTCTTCCAATTTGACTCTACATGAATGAATAAATAGAATCGAGTGAGGAAAAATACTAAATCTATATATCAAGTTCTCAAGAATTAATCCATCAGAAACAGCTTCAAGTTCCTATGTTAAACAAAAGAATTCTAGTGAAAAGAAGGATGATTCCAAGTATTGCTGTGTTATGAAGTGTTGGTTTTGGATAGTTAAGGAAACCATGACCATTATGATATTATATAATATCCATTCATATGATTTGATTGAATTTCCACCATTATTACTTAGCAGCTACCACAGACACTAGGAATCTATTTTTTCATGCAAAATGCATGTATAAAATAAATTAGAGACTTGGTCCAAAAGGGCTTAAAGTCTAAGGTGCAAGACCCTCAATTAGTTGCATGTTTTCTCCTACACAGAGTACATCCTTCCAAGGGACTTCTTGTCTGTGTGCAGAAGTAAAACTCTGCCTAAATCTTGAAAGATCATGTATCTAAATACACAACCTAAACAGCGACAATGTTATTGCAGACTTGCTTTTCAGTTCCTACTGATGGAGAAGCAAAGCACACAGCCTCATTGCTGCATCTCTTCATTAAAATTCCAGTTTCCACACTGTCTAGTGTGATCAAGGGTGCTAAGTTGTACCTTCTTCCTTGGAGGCAGAAGTGTGGGAGAGCATGGAGAGAAGTGTGGTGCACTGGAGAGGGGCTGAGATGTGTCTGGGACTGACACAATACTGTAGAAGCATAGAATGGCAGAATGGCTTGGCTTTGAAGGGACCTTAAATATCATCTAGCTCCAAACCTTTCATTAGACCAAGTTATTCAGGGCCCCATCCAATCTTTCCTTGAATGCCTCTGGAGATGAGGCACCTACAACTTTTCTGGGCAACCTGTGCCTCATCAACCACAGAATGAATAATTTTTCCCTAATATCTAATCTAGACCTGTCACTCTAATTTTTCAGTTTTCTAATGCACTTTACAACTTAATGTTTTTCATAGTTCGTAGTTCTTTGTCACACACAGGTGTTATAATTAGAAGCATGTTTATGTTAAGACGAGGTTGTTTACAGACTTTCTCTTAGAGTAGAAAACAACTGATGGGCAGTTGTCTTGACCACTGGGATGAGAGATGTCTCAGCCTTCTTCTCCAATCCCTGGTCTTTGTAGAATTACTATAAATATAGAGTCAGCTGTTTTAATAAAATTGTTTTATATCTTCTTCACCAAAAAGTGTCTGTGTGTGTCATTGCATGCCCAACAGCGACATAGACCTACTCACATTCAGTTTGAAGCCATTCCCCCTTGTCCTGTCACTACACACTCTGGTAAATAGTCTCTCCATTTTCCTTGTACTGCTTAGGTACTGGAAGGCCACGGTTAGGATATCCTGAAGCCTACTCTTTTCCAGGCTGAACAATCCCAATTCTACTACGGTTGCTCTGTCCCTCAGAATCATCTTGGTGGCCTCCTCTGGACTTGCTCCAACAGATCCAAGGCCTCCCTGTGCTGAGGTGGGGTCTCACCTGAGCAGAGCAGAGGGGAAGAATCTCTTTCCTCAATCTGCTGGTCGCTCCTCTCTTGATGCAGCCCACGATATACTTGGCTTTATGGGCTGCAAGCTCACATTCCTGGTTCATGTCCAGGCTCTGCGACTGAGCAACTTGTGAAAGAGAAATCCTTTGAAGATCACTAAATATGTAAAAATCACATTCAGGTCTGGAGTCCCCATACTGAAAACAGTTGGGAAAAGTATTAGCTGGAAGTATCTTGGATGCCTGTTCACCCTACTCTTCATCATCCTTGTCCATTTGGTAATGATTGGACTTTTTTTTTTTAAGTTGAGGTTATAGGGTGATTCAGACACCCTTTCCTTTTGGTAGCATTATTTGTCTTGTCATAAACCAGATGTTTTTGATGCAATTCTAGATTCCTTTTTCACACTGGAGGACAGCATCACATGTTACACAGGAACTTATTCTCTATAAATATTCTCTATAAATACTGCATTGACAATGGTGGAGATTTTCTCAGCCTTCCGCTGATTCTGCCACAGATTTGAGATTCAGTGGTGCTGGAAAATACCCAGCCTTTACTATAGAACTTGACCTTGTGTTTTACAAGGAAAGTTCCTTGTTCTGTGCCATCAGGCTTTTTTTTTTTTTTT